>ML826666.1:31446-47298 GCA_009831015.1 Picea engelmannii
AACTTATAAATTGAAACCATATTAACAAAAATGCAAAGTGAATAAAGGTTTGGTGTCTTGCCAATTGTATGACCATTATTGAGTTAGAGGTAAAAGAGTCATGATGACATAAACAAAAAAATCTGTAATAATCCAAAGATGATTTTAATTCCATTGATATGACTTAAGAATCAAGGTTTTCACGCTTGCAGTCATGAAAATGAAAATGAAAGGCAGGTGTGCGAATAGTGCAAGATAATAGTGTCATTTTGTTTTAAAGAATTGCGACGAGTATTGAGGGTTCAAAACCCTTGTGTAGGAAGCTAGTAAGGAAATGATAAAATTGCAAAATGGCTGCCAACAATGGCGACACACTGGTAGAAGCAGTTATCTCTACCAAAAGAACTAATCTAGATTAGAATAATTAGAATAATTCTAACTCAAAAACAACCAGAAAATTGTTTAAACATCATCAATAATCAAAAGAATTACAACTGTGCTTAAAATATGAAAACTGATAACAGTCTCAAGACAAGCAAGTCATGATATTAAAGATAAATATCCAATACTGTTGACAGAGCCAATGCTTCTAGCAGGCATCCATAGCCTCGACAGGGTTTCCATTTAACCCACTCTGATATCCGTATCCTGCCAAGAAGTTCCAGATCAGAATAAAGGACATTTTAAGGTCAAGAGATTCCATATTTTCAAATTTTCATATACCCGACATTGCTTCGCTGCCAGTGGGCCTGTTCAGTACCCCGACGAAGTTGTCTTGGCGTCGTGCATGCATTTACCCACTGCCAGCAGACCTTTTCAGTATCCCGACGGGTTTACAAGCACGTCCCACAACTCTTTTATGATTTATTTAGTTTTAAAAGATATATAATTGAGCGGGGTGACGCTGAAAATTATGATATTTTAGACATATTTTACAGACCTTGAAGAATTTTTTTAAACTGTCCTTCATTAAGATTCAAAGATGGTTTGTTTACCAAACCGACCTTCAAAAATAGGGAGACAACTTCTGAGTTATTCCCTTAAGGAACAAGGACAACGTAAGAAGATAATGGATGATCATGACAGGCTTGACTTACAGATTGAAATCAGTAAACTTCTTTCAAACAACAGGCTTTTCTCAACATGACTGTAAATTTCAGAAGTATATTATAATTGATGTTTAGACAAATTTTCAACAGTCATTTCAGAGAAAGAATTTTCTGTTTTCTTTGTCTGAACAATTCATAATGTAGGTATGTGTATTTCCAAAAGCAAAAACTGATAAGCGTAAGGGAAAAATCAAAACCAAAATAGTAAAAGAAAAGCAAACAAAAGAAAAATATTTACACAGTATACACAGGGTTGTCATCAAGCAAAATATCTTTTCAGAGCTTGCCCTTTCACCGGATAGGTGTCTGGCTGTCCCTCTAGACTCTGTAATCGGAAAGAGCTGGGACCCAATTTCTCAGCAATTAAAAACGGTCCTAGCCATAAGCTCTGAAACTTCGTATGCTCTCCCTTTCCCTCATGCGGTTTGTCCCATTTCAAGACAAGGTCACCTACTTTGAAGTTCCTATCAGAGGCAGAGTTGGAATCAAGCCATCTTTTGACCACTAGTTGATGTTGATCTAACTTACATTTAGCTGGAGCCCTGACCTCTTCTAGTTTGATTAAAGCGTTAATTAGATTCTCCAAAGGAGGGCAGTCTTCTTCTTGTATTTTCTGTGATAACTGTAGTGAGGGAAGAAGAATATGTGGTGGCAGAATTGCTTCTCTTCCATAGATGAGAAAAAGGGAGAGTTACCTACATCAGTTTTCGATGTTACTCTATCAGACCAGATTGCGTTTAACAGTGCATTATGCCAATTTTTGTGATTTTCAGATACCGTTCTCTTGATGATTTTAATCAGATTCTTATTTGTTGATTCTGCCAATCCATTGCCCTGGGGGTAATAGATGGCAGAATAATTCAATTTAATTCATTTTTCTAGAGTGAACTCACTCATCTCAAGAGACGAAAAATAAGAAGCGTTATCGAATACTAAATGGTTAGGGATACCAAAACGAGTAATAATATTTGAATTTAAAAAGGCAAATACCTAACTGGTATTCACTGTTCTTAATGCGGCAGCTTCAGACCACCTGGTGAAGTAATCCATGGATGTTATGATAAACTTATGATGCAGTGAGGATGGCATATTGATTGGACCTATAATGTCTAGAACCCACTGCTGAAAAGGGGAGTCTACTGAAACAGGCCGTAAAGGAAAGGCTAGTTTCTGTATCCGCCCAGATGCCTTTTGACAAATAATACACTTGCGACATAAGGCATGAGCATCATTAAAAAGAGTAGTCCAGTAATAACTCGCTCTTAAAAATTTATGGGTAGTGGTATCTCCACGAAAATTCCCACCAGCTTCTCCTGCCTGCAATTCTAGCAAGACCTTTTCTGGTTCATTTTTCTCAAGACAATGCATTAGTAGTCCATCACAATTTTGACGAAACAAAATACCATTAATCAACTGAAAGGAGGAATATTTTAATCTTAACGCTCTTCTTTTAGTGGGATCCAGGTGACGGGGGGCTGACCCATGTTCAAGACAGTATTTTATATCGTCATACCAGAGACTGACAGAGTTTTGTGCACAACAGATTGAATTTTGATTGTGCTGCCCTGGGATTGACAAATCGTTATCTTCTTGCTGTCCTATTGATGAATCAACAACTAACTTGCATAACCCTTGGCCTCTCACTATTTGAGCTGGGGTGATTTCTATGTCATACTCGTGCAAGGAGGTAACCCAGTTTGCCCTCTTTTCACCTAGTTCTTTCTGCACTAACAGATTTCTGACGGCCGGGTAAGGGACAATAATTTTTGTCCTAGATTTCAAAAGATAAGATCAGAAGTGCTTGAAATATTTAAAAACAGCATAGGCTTGCTGATATACCACTGGGTAAATAAGTTCCGCGCCTTTGAAAGTAGATCTCATAAAGGCAATGGGTACTTCATTGTTTTCAGCGTTCTTTTGAGTCAGGACAACAGCGTAGGAGCGGTCAGAAGAAAACGTGTAGAGTGTGAAGTCTTGCAAAAAGTCGGGGCTCATGAGAGAAGGAGCGTCTATTATGGCCTTTTTGTTGAATTGAAAGCTTGGTTTTCTAAGGGTCCCCAATGATATTGCGCGTTTTTCTTAATTAAATTCTGTAAGGGTCTCACCATTTCAGAGAAACTGGGGACGAATCTCCTGACAAAGTTTATCTGGCCTAAGAAAGAATGCATAGACTTTTTGGACAAGGGAGGGGGAAGCTTCGAGATGACTTGAGTCCTTTAAGGGTTGATAATCATCCCTTTGCTTGACACAATAAATCCTAAGAGTTTACCTTGTTCTACTACGAAGATGGATTTTTTAGGATTCAAGGAAATGTTGTACTTGCGACATCGCTGTAGAACGACTCTCAAATGAGCTAGATGGTCATTTTTTTTTTTGAAAATATAGTAACATCTTCTATATAAACTACGACAGACTGATTGATTAAGCCTACAAAATCTATGTCCATCGCTCTCTAGAAAGTGGCACTAGCATTAATGAGTCCAAAGGGCATTTTCCTATAAGTGTAGGTGCTCCATGGAGTGCGGAAGTTAGTTTTAAGTTGGTCTGGAGGAGACATCAGGACTTGGTTGTACCTTGAAAAACCATCCAATAAGGATAGTCTTTCAGAACCAGATACCTATTGAAGGATCTGTTCCATGGGTGGGACAGGGTAGTTGTCTTTATCAGACACTCTATTAAGGTTTCGGAAATTGACGCATAGTCGGATTTCACCACTCTTCTTCCGGATAGGGACAAGGTTAGAAACCCATTGTGTGTGCCTAACTAGGAAAATTATCTTAGCATTCAAGAGTTTATTTAATTCTTTTTTGACGGTCGATTCGAGCTTAGGGTGCATTTTTCTTAACTTTTGTTGAAACGACAAGGTTTGGGGTTTCATAGGAATGACGTGTTGTATGATGTTAGGGTCAAAAGTTTTAAGGTCGTCATACGTCCATGCAAAAACATATTTTAATTCCTTAAACAATTTAATAAATGCGGCTTTTTCTTGTTTAGAACACCCCACCCCTAAATTAATGCACTGTGGATTGTCATTAGTTCCCAAGTTTACTTTTTCATATGATAATGAGGAACTATTGGTTTTATAGTTGATCGGTTTTTTGAATTTGTATTGAAGATCGTAAAATTTTTCTAATCTAAATACAAATTTAGGGATCGAATTTACCATGTCCGATGAAGATTCAGGAGACCTTGGATCTGGTATTACTGTGAAATTAGGCAGATTGTCTTCATGAGTGCATTCGTCGATCACCATGCCTTGGAAAGTTTCTTCCATATGCAGGAAATTGATAATTTGTTGATCGTTGTCGAAGACTCTCCAATTCGTAATGTTGTCGGGAATGGATGGCCTGAACAACAGTTCGATGGAGAATGCATTTGGGGACAAGCCTTCTGCAGGAAAGAGTTTGGAAGCTACGTTAGCTAATAAATCAGCTTCAGAATTATTCAATCTAGGAACAAAATTTATGTTGAAAGCAGAAAATTTATTCATTAAATTCGATACCTCAGATTGGTAGCTTTTAAGATGTGGAGATAGACAGTGGATATAATCTCTTACCTATCTAACCACGATTTTTGAATCGCTAAAGAAAATCAAATTTTGAATGTTCATATCTAATGCTTTTCTGAGGCCCTGCAATAAAGCCTCATATTCTGCTGTGTTATTAGTACATTCAAATTCTAGCTTACATGCAATTAGGGTTTTGTTACCTGCTGGATCAATAATAACGCAGCCCACACCAGCTCCTTCCTTGGACTTTGACCTATCAAAGTAAAGAGACCAAATTTGATTTTTATCGGGTGCATGAGACCATTGTGTAGAAACTACTGGCTGCATATATGCTACCACCTCAGACTGTTGTTCCAGGTCAGTGATAGCTGAAGTCTCAGCCATGAAATTGCCGAAAAAGGTATTCATCCCTTGTATTTTGGGTGAATCAACAGAAGGTGTAAATGGTTCGTTGGGATCATTTAAATCTATGACCGTGAGCTTTAGGTAGCGTTCACGATTTACCTTGATTTTTTTGGGCTTCCTGTTCTCGGGCAGCCACAGGTGAGACCAATCCATTGCAAAATAGCCGTGTAGTTGCTCTGACCAGTCTCTGCTTAAAAAAAAACCATAAACTTCTGGGATACCCACAACAATAATATCAATCACTTGATGAACTTTAGGGTTAGACGATAATCTTATAAGCACATTCCTTAATTCGCCTATAAATTTAACACTAGTTCGATCAAGTTGGATGATTTTTAAGGTGGATGGTTCAAATTCAACATTAATCTTCTGACACATAGAACATGGAATTACATTGGATGATGCTCCTGAATCTACCATACAATTGTGCACGTTCCTATTAAAGATTTCGAAAGTTAACAAAAATGGAGGTACATTTCTGCGAGTACTAATGGTGGAAGCTTGTGGCTTTTTACTCGTAGCCTCTAAAGCTAATTTATCTACATTTGTTACACTATTTACAGGAAGGATTCCCTTCTCACGAGGATCAGAATTATTCTTAGAGGAAGTCTTCTGAGGAACTTTGTTCTGAACAACCTTGTTACTGCTTGAATTACCGTTTTTTCTATTCTCTGTGATATTCTGTAACATTTTTTGTAGCAGAAATGGAAATTTTAATAATTCATAAATAGAAATGTTAGCCCTTAACGTTTTTAGATCTTCAACTAAATCATAATCTAAGTTGGGGTTTACATGACTCTGTTTAGGCTCAGCTGGTTTAGATTGTTTTGGGGGCAAAGTCGTAGTGTTTTCAGAAGAAGGTTTGTTTGCTGTCTTACTCCTAGTATTGTAGGGATTTACCGTCTCCAAATTAGCTTGAAAAATGCTATCCGAGAAGTGTCCAAATTTTTTTGGAGAAGATTCTTCTTCTTCAACTGTCTCTTGTTCAACTACTTCCTCAGGGATCTCAGGGGGCATCAAGTTATCTTGGGATTCTAGAATTGTTTGAAGGGCGAATTGTAGACTTTCTAGATTCAGGCCCTCGGTATTTGGATTAGGTCGGTTGGTGGGAAAAGGCTCCCTAAACGGGGGTTTGTAAGGCCCTTTGCTCGAAGAAGCTTCTTTGACCATCCTTTTCAAATCTATAACTTGATTTGACAGTTTTTGAACGACTTTTGTTAAGTTTTCTAAATCTAAGCTTTCAGGTTGTGTTTTATTTTGAGCAGGTCTAGGGAGGATTTCGATTTTCTTTTTGGAAGATGAACTAGTCTCTGTTTCATTGCTAGTAGTGTCTTTTAAACTAAGGATGTCTTTTTCAATATGACTAGCCTCTTTGAAGGCCTCTAACAACGTGGATTTCTTAGATCGCTTTACCCAAATGGCTATACTTTGATGCAAGGCTTTTGTATAGTATTCTATGATAAGATTCTCAGCAGGCATCAAATATGTAGGGATTCGGTTCTTTAGTGTTAATAATCTTTGGTTAAAGTCTTTGATTTTCTCTTTGGGATTCATTCTTAGGCTAGAAATCTCCATGACTAGAACTTCTGGAGACTTATCATCTGCAAAATTCTCATGAAAGGAGGATTCAAACTTCTCCCACAACACGATGGTATGGGGCTGCTGGGCAAACTGCCAAGTAGATGCATTTCCCTCGAAAGTATAAGGGAACAACCTACAGAGTACGTCTTCGTGCTCGACATTACGAATTCTAATGGCTAACATAAAAATTTTAATGTGATCTTCGGCGATCTGTTTAGAGTCAGGGTCAAACTTGGGGAGCCACTTCTCCGGATGTTTGGGTAAGGGATGCTAAGGCCCGGGTACGGCTACTGCATCTTGGTCGAGCCAGGGTCTAGCAGGATTGTTCTGGTTGGCCATTGGTGTAGGCGGTGTGGAAGGTTGAGAAGAGGAACTACCTTCGTCAGAAGAATCTTCTCCAGAAGAAGAAGGAGATGATGGAGGTGGTGAGGGTGGTATTCCAGATCCTCCTGCAGCGGGAGTGAGGATTGGATCTGTAGGGTTTAAAGTGAGGTTAGTGCCTCCAATTTGTTCTCTGATATCAGAGAAATCTAATGGTTGGTCCAAAGGTCGATTTGGTTGCCTTAAATGGGTGAAGACACTATGTGTTCTTATGAGAGATTGTCGGACAATCTCCTGTACGTCACCACCTGTAGGATTTGGGGTTACTGGTTCAACTATGATCCGTAAATCGTCTTTTGATGTGGTTTCTATTTGAGGGGGGATGTTGTCATTTGAATGAATTATTGTCACTATAGGTGAGATGTTGGGTGGTGGAGGAGTCTTACAACTGCGTCGTGCCATTAATAATTTTCAGGCCCTCCTTCTAGCGCCATTTGTTGACGGGTGAAATTGACCGCTCTTCAACTGGAGGAGTGGATCCGGTCCGAGGTTGTCTAAATAACCGAAGCCGTTTGGAATGATCCACTCCGACGGGTTTAGCGGCTCCGTTGGCCAATCTAAGTCCTAGGAAAACGAAAGAAAAACTAAGCTAAAGAAACTAATCTAAGTGAAAAAGGAGCTACAACAAACTATATACAGATCTAAAATATATATATACAGTTCACTAACTAATATTATAAAACAATCATTCTACTTATTTAAATGTTGAGCGATCAATAGAATTAAATCTCAATTATATATGTACAGTATTTACAGAATACAAATTTTTATTGAAATTTGCAAAATCATTTGTAAATTGTCTTATGACAGCGAAGCTATTATTTTTTATTTTTATAATTTTTTTATGAGAAAGGAATAAAATGAAAACTATCTAAGCTAAGAAATAACATAACAATCCTAACTGTAAATCTGAACTATAGAGATGAACAGTGGAACATGTTCAGATTACTAGAAATTTATATATTAATTAACTAATGGAATAACACTAACAAACTGACCTGTAGAAACGATTCCTATTTGTCCTGTTCACAGTACTCGATTTAGCTGTTTGATGGGAGAAACCCACACCAGATTTTCCACAAGCTTCTCATAAACAGGAAGCAACAACGCTCTTTGAATACGAATGAGAGAACAAACAAGACATAAAACAACAACAATTTTATAGTTTACAGATCATCACATTTAGATAAATCCCAGTGCGAAGATATGTACATAACCGTTCATTTAACAAAGAAGATAAACCTTCTATTCATTAAATTCAAACATAGTGATTGCTGTGAGTAAAATGAGATACATAAAAAATGGACAGAATTTAAATCATAACGCATCAACCTGTAACAAATCTTGATATCTAAAGTAGTCAATAATTTGATTACAAATTAAAATGCACAAAACTTGAATAAAAGTATGATAAATTGAAAGCTAAAGAGGTTACAAAACATCCAATTTAATTCGAGTTTGTATAATCATAAGTCCATAGTCTCTGTTCTCCCAACAGTGATGGGTTCTTTACAAAAAATAATGAGCATATAAATGCCACAGGATAAAACAATCCTTGTGGAAAATATCAATACTGTTTGCAAAAATCTGGGAACAATCTCCCAGATTCCTATTTCTTCCTAAGACTAATCACCTAAACCAAAACTCTGTAATAAAAAGCATGTTCTAAACTGCCACAACATATCCAATTCCCATTGAAATTCCTGTGTACCTGTAGATGGACAAGAGTAAACAATTTTAGATAGTGTTTTAATTGTAAAATCAATAAGAATCCAAATTTTATGACTAGCTACAGAATCTCACGATTCTGTAGTTGGTCATATTTACAAACAAAATCATTTTGAATTAATCCAATGATAACAGGAATGTATGCGATCTATCAAACAAACCCTTAATTACTAATTCAAAGCAAAGAAAATCATTCACGCTAAAACAAACCAAATCTTTTATGCCAATTCAAAACTAACAGAATCGTTTGTGAATCAATTCAACCAAAACAGAACTATATTCGATTTATCCAACAAATATTTTATACTAATTCAGAGCAAACACAATCGTTTATGCCAATTCAAAACTAACATAATCGTTTTAGAATCAATTAAACAAAACAAAACTATATCAAACTAATTCTGAGCAAACACAATCGGCTATGCTAATTCAGAACAAACCAAATCATTCAAAAATCAATGTTGAAATAACATACCTTGGAAGTAGGGATACGATTCGGTCAGGACAATTTCGAGTTAACAATGGTAGTGGCTGCTTCAACATTTTTGAACATGATAGAACCTGTGGTCTTTTGCCTCTTATCGTTGGCTTGCAGTCTATCATTTTCCTTAGACAACACAGTCACCCTGTCCTCCAAGGACTTAATTTTGGATTGCAATAGAGGGACATCTGTATAGTATCATTCGAGCCAAGAGTTGCATTGAGTGCACTGTGTTTGATCGGGTCGTGGAATTACAAGTGAGGCATATTTTAAGTTACCAGGGGTTCCACTGTCAAACTTGATTCCGGGGAAGTTAGGGTCATCCTTAAGGAACGATGGGAGGTTGGATACGTAGTCATAGGGTTCAACAGAAAAGAGGCCGTGAGAGTATGGGTACTCCTTGGTCAAAATTTTCTCAATCTTAGAATCCAAGTCTTCACTCAAAACAATTGGCTTCTGGTTAGTGTTTTTTTTGGGCTTGTTACGAGCACACCTAGATACCCATCATGCAACCTTCTAACCTTTGTTGTTGACGTCTGTATTACCCTTGTCCTTTTTCCTTACAGGTCTCTTAATAGTCTTAGCATTGTCTTTCGAACATGGGCTAGGCATGGTGTCGGGTAGGCCAACGTTGGGGCAGGTCAAGGGCTCGACAGCGGGTAGGAGGGTAGGAGTTGGCACGATAGGCCCGACAAGGGTTTCGGTGACCACAGTCTTGTCCACTTGACAACATTAAGGAGTGGCAAATCCATTCCTTAATAAGAAAACTTCCCAACAGTGACCACTCAAACTCAAATGATGAACAATCACGATTTTAATCAAACAGTGATGGAATAGGCTAGAGTCGGCCTTTTCCCTCTCATAACGTTTGGCCATTTTATACAGACTGCGAAGGAGGTAGTGAGGCATATTAAAAGGTAAATCTATGAAGTTCATAAGAAGCCGGAGATGGAAAAGAAACACTAAACCATATCTACCTTCGCAAGTAACAAATTGCTTAATATTGGCTAATAAATCATGCCACCTAGTCTTAAGGGCAGTGATTGGCATACCTCTGTCACAAAAGACAATTTTCCTTGATGTAAACAGGAGCGGCCATGGCACTTCATCCATCTTCGAATTCTTAAACCACCTCTCCCCTTTAGCTGGAAAACCCATGGCTGAGCTGAGGAATTCTTCATTCAATTCAAGTTGGATGTCCCCAACTTTGGCCCTGCATCCATGGAATGTGAGGGAAAAATGCTGGGTGACTGCGAGGTTGAAACCATCGAATTTTTGGATAAAAACTAACCACCCACTACTCTCCAGGTCATCATGAGTGTTGTCTAATAACAACAATGTTTGGATGCCATTAGGTTCTATGCGCACTACAGGGGCCATAGGAGAGAGCACAAAGTCAGTAGGGTAAACGGTGAAGAGGTTAGACAGGGTAGACACATGAACAAATCCCACAGTTTCCTCAAAACAAATAGAGGTAGCCCGAGATGCAAGGCATACATTTAATGCCTATGTGTGCAAGGGTGGTGAAATGAAAAGAAACCATGCAAAACATTCATTTTGATATGTACAATCGACGACGCCTTGGTAATTCAAATCATTCACATCACAATCCAAAACATTGTAAATCAATTATCAAATGGACTATTTGAAAATCATAGTGTTCATAACCAACAATAGGCCCGTATATTAAATCAAAAATAGTGTTTGTATGATTCAAAGAAACCGTTACATTGACCATTGGACCATGGATTTAATTACAATGTTAATGCGCTCTCATGAAATCATTGCACCAAGGAATTTGATCAAAGACAATAGAATATCATACCACCATTGTATCAAGGATTCAATCAAAAACACCATAACTCATTGCATCACGAACTTATAAATTGAAACCATATTAACAAAAATGCAAAGTGAATAAAGGTTTGGTGTCTTGACAACTGTATGACCATTATTGAGTTAGAGGTAAAAGAGTCATGACGACATAAACAAAAAGATCTGTAATAATCCAAAGATGATTTTAATGCCATCAATATGACTTGCAACTCAAGGTTTTCACGCTTGCAGTCGTGAAAATGAAAACGAAAGGCAGGTGTGTGAATAGTGCAATATAATAGTGTCGTTTTGTTTTAAAGAATTGTGACGAGTATTGAGGGTTCAAAACCCTTGTGTAGGCAGCTTGTAAGGAAATGAAAAAATTGCAAAATGGCTGCCAACAATGGTGACACACTGGTAGAAACAGTTATCTCTGCCAAAAGAACTAATTCAGATTAGAATAAGTAGAATAATTCTAACTAAAAAACAACCAGAAAATTGTTTAAACATCATCAATAATCAAAAGAATTCCAGCTGTGCTTAAAAGATGAAAACTGATAACAGTCTCAAGACAAGCGAGTCGTGATATTAAAGATAAATCTCCAATACTGTTGACAGAGCCACTGCTACCAACAGGCATCCATAGCCTCGACAGGGTTGCCATTTAACCCACTCTGATATCTGTATCCCGCCAAGAAGTTCCAGATCAGAATAAAGGACATTTTAAGGTCAAAAGATTCCATATTTGCAAATTTTCATATACCCGACATTGCTTCGCTGCCAGCGGGCCTGTTCAGTACCCCGACGAAGTTGTCTTGGAATAATGCATGCATTTACCCGCTGCCAACAGACCTGTTCAGTGTCTCGATGGGTTTACAAGCACGTCCCACATCTCTTTTATGATTTATCTAGTTTTAAAAGATATATACTTGAACGGGGTGACACTAAAAATTATGATATTTTAGACATATTTTACAGACCTTGAAGAATTTTTTTAAATTGTCCTTCATTAAGATTCAGAGATGGTTTTTTTACCAAACCGACCTTCAAAAACAGGGAGACATCTTCTGAGTTATTCCCTTAAGGAACAGGGAAAATGTAAGAAGATAATGGATGATCGTGATAGGCTTGACTTACAGATTGAAATCAGTAAACTTCTTTCAAACAACAGACTTTTCTCAACATGGCTGAAAATTTCAGAAGTGTATTATAATTGATGTTTAGACAACTTTTCAACAGTCATTTCAGAGAAAGAATTTTCTGTTTTCTTCATCTGAACAGTTCATAATGCAGGTATGTGTATTTCCAAAAGCAAAAACTGATAAGCGTAAGGGAAAAATCAAAACCAAAGAAGTAAAAGAAAAGAAAACAAAAGAAAATTATTTACACACTATACATAGGGTTGTCATCAAATGAAATATCTTTTCAAAGCTTGGCCATTCACCGGATAGGTGTCTGGCTGTCCCTCTAGACTCTGTAATCAGAAAGAGCTGGGACCCAATTTCTCAGCAATTAAAAATGATCCTATCCATAAGCTCTGAAACTTTGTATGCTCTCCCTTTCCCTCATGCGGTTTGTCCCATTTCAAGACATGGTCACCTACTTCGAAGTTCCTATCAGAGGTAGAGTTGGAATCAAACCATCTTTTGACCACTAAATGATGTCGATCTAAATTACGTTTAGTTTGAGCCCTCACCTCTTCTAGTTTGATTAAAGAATTAATTCGATTCTCCAAAGGAGGGGAGTCTTCTTCTTGTATTTTATGTGATAACTGTAGTGAGGGAAGAAGAATATGTGGTGGCAAAATTGCTTCTCTGCCATAGATGAGAAAGAAGGGAGAGTTACCTATAACAGTTTTCAGTGTTACTCTATCATCCCATATTGCGTTTAACAGTGCATTATGCCAATTTTTGTGATTTTCAGATACCGTTCTCTTGATGATTTTAATTAGATTCTTATTTGTTGATTCTGCCAATCCATTTCCCTGGGGGTAATAGCTGGCAGAATACTTCAATTTAATTCCTTTTTCTAGAGCGAACTTTCTCATCTCAAGAGACGAAAAATAAGAATCGTTATCGAATACTAAATAGTTAGGGATACCAAAACGAGTAATAATATTTGAATTTAAAAGGAAATTACCTGACTGGTATTCACTGTTCTTAATGCGGTAGCTTCAGACCACCTGGAGATGTAATCCGTGGATGTTATGATAAACTTATGCTGCTGTGAGGATGGCGGATTGATTGGACTTATAATGTTCAAACCCCACTGCTGAAAAGGGGAGTCTACTGAAACAGGCTGCAAAGAAAAGGCTGGTTTCTGTATCTGCCCAGATGCCATTTGAAAATTAATACACTTGTGACACAAGGTGTGAGCATCTCTAAAAAGAGTAGGCCAGTAATAACCTGCACTTAAAAATTTATGGGCAGTGGTATCTCCACCAAAATGCCCACCATCTTCTCCTGCGTGCAATTCTATCAAGACCTTTTTTGCTTCATTTTTCTCGAGACAACTCATTAGTACTCCATCAAAATTTTGATGAACAAAATACCATTAATCAACTGAAAGGAGGCATATTTTAATCTTAGCGCTCTTCTTTTAGTGGGATCCAGGTGATGGGGGGCTGAACCATGTTCAAGAAAGAATTTTATATCGTCATACCAAGGACTGACAGAGTTTTGTGCACAACAGATTGAATTTTGATTTAGCTGCCCTGGGATTGACAAATTGTTATCTTCTTTCTGTCCTACTGCTGAATCAACAACTAACTTGCATAACCCTTGGCCTCTCACTATTTGAGTTGGGGTGATTTCTATGTCATACTCTTGCAAGGAGGCAACCCAGTTTGCCCTCTTTTCACCTAGTTCTTTCTGCACTAACAGATTTCTAACGGCCGGGTAAGGGACAATAATTTTCGTCCTAGATTTCAAAAGATAAGATCGAAAGTGATTGAATGATTTAAAAACAACATAGGCTTTCTGATCTACTGTTGGGTAATTAAGTTCCGCGCCTTTGAAAACAGAGCTCATAAAGGCAATGGGTACTTCATTGTTTTCAATGTTCTTTTGAGTTAGGACAACAACGTAGGAGTGGTCAGAAGCAAAAGTGTAGAGCATGAAGTCTTGCGAAAAGTCGGGGCTCAAGAGAGGAGCGTCTATTATGGCCTTTTTTATTGAATTGAAAGCTTTGTTTTCTAAGGGTCCCCAATGATATTGCGCATCTTTCTTAATTAAATTCTGGAAGGGTCTCACCATTTCAGAGAAACTGGGGACGAATCTCCCGACAAAGTTTATCTGGCCTAAGAAAGACTGCATAGACTTTTTGGACGAGGGAGGGGGAATCTTCGAGATGACTTGAGTCCTTTCAGGGTCAATAATCATCCCTTTTCTTGACATAATAAATCCTAAGAGTTTACCTTTTTCTACTGCGAAGATGGATTTTTTAGGATTCAAGGAAATGCCGTACTTATGACATCGTTGTAGAATGACTCTCAAATGAGCTAGATGATCATTTTTGTTTTTCAAAAATATAGTAACATATTCTAGGAAAAATACGACAAACTGATTGATTAAGCCTTGGAAATCGATGTCCATCGGTCTCTGGAAAGTGGCACCAGCATTAATGAGTCTAAAGGGCATTTTCCTATAAGCGTAGGTGCCCCATAGAGTGCAGAAGGTAGTTTTAAGTTGGTCTGGAGGAGACATCATGACTTGGTTGTACCCTGAAAAACCATCCAATAAGGATAGTCTTTCAGAACTAGATACCCGTTGAAGTATTTGGTCCATGGGTGGGACAGGGTAGTTGTCTTTATCAGACGCTCTATTAAGGTTTCAGAAATCGACGCATAGTCAGATTTCACCACTCTTCTCCCGGATAGGGAAAAATTTAGAAACCCATTGCGTGTGCCTAACTAGGAAAATTATCTTAGCATTCAGGAGTTTATTTAATTCTTTTTTGACGGTCGGTTCGAGCTTAGGGTGCATTTTTCTTAACTTTTGTTGAAACGACAAGGTTTGGGGTTTCATAGGAATGACGTGTTGTATGATGTTAGGGTCAAAAGTTTTAAGGTCGTCATACGTCCATGCAAAAACATCTTTGAATTCCTTAAACAATTTAATAAATTCGACTTTTACTTGTTCAGAAAAACCCACCCCTAAATTAATGCACTGTGGATTGTCATTAGTTCCCAAGTTTACTTTTTCATATGATAACGAGGAACCATTGGTTTTACAGTTGACCAATTTTTTGAATTTGTCTTTAAGATCGTAAAATTTTTCTAATCTAACTACTAATTTAGGTATCAAATTTACCATGTCCGACGAAGATTCAGGAGATCTCGGATCTGGTATTACCGTGAAATCGCGCAGATTGTCGTCATGAGTGCATTCGTCGATCACCGCGCCTTGGAAATTTTCTTCCATATGCAGGAAATTGATAATTTGTTGATCATCGTCGAAGACTCTCCAATTTGTAATGTTGTCGGGAACGGATGGCCTGAACAACAATTCAACGGAGAATGCATTTGGGGACAAGCCTTCTACATGAAAGAGTTTGGAAGCTATGTTAGGTAATAAATCAGCTTCAGAATTATTCAATCTAGGAACAAAATTTATGTTGAAAGCAAAAAATTTATTCATTAAATTCCATACCTCAGATTGGTAGCTTTTAAGATGCGGAGATAGACAGTGGATAGAATCTCTTACCTGTCTAACCACGATTTCTGAATCACCAAATACAATCAAATTTTGAATGTTCATATCTAATTCTTTTCTGAGGCCTTGCAATAAAGCCTCATATTCTGCTGTGTTATTAGTACATTCAAATTCTAGCCTACATGAAATCAGGGTTTTGTTACCTATTGGATC
>ML826666.1:83087-94565 GCA_009831015.1 Picea engelmannii
TCCAAGTGATCCTATTTTCATTAACATGTTGCACTTGCTTCAGTTGGTCCCACCACATTGCATCTTTCCCATGTAAATGGTAGGTGGAAATCCTGGCTTCCAAGTTGGATGAATATTTATGCAACTGTAAATATCTCACGAGCCCAAGAAACCATGCTTCAACATCATCTTCCCTTTTTCTTTCACCATCGAAGGAAGGTGGCTGGAGCTTCCTCAACTCTTCTTGCAAACTATCTACCTCTTGTTTCCTTCTTTGGTGTCTAACAAGAGACACCTGTGGACTGCTTATGATATCTTCCAATGCATAAAACTTTCTTTTTGAGTAAGGAGGTGAGTGGTGTCCATGAGCTCTGCTAGCACTTCTAGAATAACCAACTCTTCCATGATCATCCCTTCTTTCATGACACATACCTTCTTCCTCTTGTCTTGAGTTTGATCCCTTCTTTGTTTGTCTCTACCACTGATTTAAGCTATGAAACGCTCGAGCATTCATCTAAATTTTCTCTCTCATCAGTCTCTCATTGTCTTCTTTGTAGCTCTACACTTCCATATTTAGGCTTCTTGTTGTTTCTAGTAGTGTTTCCTGCTCTCCTTTTCCTTTGCGTCCATTGGAATCTGTCTCTACATTACCAACTTTGGTATTCTAGCCTTTGACCTCCTTATCCTGACTGGAGGATCCCCCGCCTTCTTCCATCTCCTCAATATGCATCCTGAGTTGATTTTCTTAAGCCCCTTAATTCTACAAAATGTGCAAGCAACCATTTTGTTAGAATTATGCATACGATAAACATAATTTCCAAACCATGCTATAGGTCTCTTTCTTTTTTTGTTCATGGATATCATATCCCCATTCTTCAAGAATTACATTGTCCTATTATCCTTGGCTAACACAGAATCTCATCCTACATAGGTGCTTCCTTCAAACCACCTTCCTAGGTAACCACGACTAGAAATTGTGGCTAAATCCTTCCTTAGCACTTTTATGTCTCTAATACAACCAGTTCGACCCTTATCCCTCCTTCCCTCATCTACCAATCTGCATATGACCATGGCCATGATCCTATGCTTAGATGAAAAAGAGCTTGTCCAGAGCTTTGGGACTTCGAAACTTTCATCTAGGACCAAATCAATGGTCCTTGTCCTCTTTCACGATCAACAATCGAGATCCACTTTGGGACTCCACACTTCAGGAGTCTCAACTTTTCTCGCTTGCCTCCTCCCATAACTCTTTTATTCAGAGTTCATGATCTGCCAACGGGTGTCCTCCTACATATCAATGGTTGTGAATCACTTTGGCTCTTTGGGCTTCAGAAGTTTCAAACCTTTCTCCTGCACTTTCTCCCGAAGTGCTTTTACCCGAAGTCGACGATCCTTCAACGTGTGTCTTTTGGAATCAATGGTTGATACGTACTGCGGCCTTCGGGCCTTTGGGAGTTTTTGACCCAACACAACCTATCATATATTTTCCCTCCAGAGTGCTCAGTCTCTAGACTACATGATCTTTTTCTACGTGGAAAAATACTGGAAGTGGACACGTGGCCCAATCAAATGGGTGACATGTGTCATGTTCTAACTGAATTTTCAATTCTCCAAATGCTAAAAAATTACTGACACATGGTGCACCTTCCATGTGTCCACGTCATCCCAGGTGACGTTTGCAATCCATGTCACTTCAGAAATTCCAGGGTCCACATCACCTCCTGGTGACATCATCATGCCCCATCACTTCGGCTCTTCGGGAGTTTCCATGCTAGCACACTTCCAATTCTCCTGAACTGGCCAATCTGTCGCCATGTTTCATCCTGGATCGGACGACTAAGATTCAATTCAGGTATTCACCCAGAGTCCATGGATCTTCACCGCGTGTCCTCTTTAATCTTATGGTTGAGGCTTACTTCAGGTCTTCGGACTTCAGAAATCTCAAATTTTAAAACTTTTCTAGCTCCACTGGATTTTATCTGAAGTCCTGGATCTAGTGACACATGGTTCTCGATAGATCAATGGCTGAGATAGTCTCAGATGATCGAACAGTCAATATTTACTTCGAATCTCTGGCTCTTCTGGCTTCGAGAGTCTCAAATCTCAACTAAAAACCTCTCGAAAATATTACTCCGGAGTTACTAATCTACTGACACGTAACCTCTTGAAGATCGATGGTCATGATCTACTTCGGATGATTCAAAAATCATCATTTACTTCGGGTCTCCAGCTCCCCGAGATTCAAGAGTTTCAACTCTCAACTTCTCCTTTCTATCTCTTTCCCAGAGTTCTTTCACACGGAGCACACGATCAGTTGACGCATGTCCTCCTATGGATCGACGATACCCAACTACTTCGGCTACTCAGAGTTTCTATGTTCAAGCCCTAACATGTCACATCATTGCATGCCTTTCAATTTTTGGGGTGATGCATCGATGGTTTGGGGTAACCTACTTTTCACCCTGCAATTCTCTTGATGCTGACACGTAACCCCTTTGGGAAACCGTTGTTTGTATTGCGGGACATCCTTGGGAAATTATCTCCCGTGCAACTTGGTTCCCCGCAATGCCTCCTGTCTGTTGATATCCCTCTCCCATGGGATCTGATGGTTGTGACCTTAACCCTTTCTTCCTTTTCATCTGATGACCTCTGTTTGCCTGTCCTCCAATCCAATGATCCTAGATATCTCTCTATCCCACAGTGGCGATCACTCCCAAATTCGAAGGGGAAGGTCATGATCCTTCGAAACCCTTACATGAGTCTCTGAAGTTCTATCTCCTGTGTAGATTCTGCAATGCCATTCCTTCCGATATTTTCAACTACACGATCAAAATTTGAATTGTGACCATGAGACTCTGACCAAAAGACCCAACCCATACTGACTCGATGTTTCAACCAAAAGCTCTGATACCAAACTATAACAAACCCAACCACCCACATGCTGGGGCATGCTAACTTCAAGCCTTCCCTTGGACTTATTTCTCTTACATATACTTTTTAAATTTTAAGGATGCATAAAAGAAAAGAATTTAACAACATGCACAATAATATCTAGCAAGCATGCATAGTCTAAAGATTCACTTAAACGATAATTAAATATACACAACAGAAACACATTCATATACATGTAAATGATACCATAACAAAGAGAACGTATCTTTATGAAAGATGAAACCAACTGGCTGCAGACCCAGGACGTTCCACCCAACGGTAGACACTACTGTTCCAAATATCAACAACAATGTCACCCCCAAGCTAGGGCTATGAATCCACAAGGACGGTTCTAGAGTGTTACTTGGATTCCCAAACTAGTCAGCACCCAAGATCTCACAGGATTCCCAACTCTTACAACAATCCAAGTACCCAAGTCTCTTCTACCTATCTTTCACCACACAAGAGAACAAAATTCCACCCTTCTCTGCCACACAGTCCCTCAGACAGTCCTTCTCCTTATTCAGGATCCAACGCAACTGGTCCAGAATCTCAATGTTGGAACTCTCAGGACTCATAGCTGTGAGAAATGCTGGACACATGCCAACGCATCTCAGACATGTGGCCTCAGGTCACGTCTGGATCACACTAGTGACCACTACAACCAACTATCTCGTGGATAATATTTAGCAGTTCGGCTCCCTTTTCCTAAGCCAATATGCAGATGAGGATGGATCAATGAATGGGTAAGTGGGTGCTTGGAGGTGCGTGCATGAAAGTGCGTGAGGGATAGAATGGTGCGAATGCAAAAGTGAAGAAGAAAATGAGCCAATGACCAAGCCCCCCATCATACCAGAGGCGGGTTTAAGTAACTTCATGGGGAAATCAAGAACCTCCTGGCCTTCCCCAAGAAGATCACGTAACCAATCCCCTCCCTTAGACAAAAAGCGGTAATTAGAATAGGAATAAAAACTTATCCCCTTAAGCCCTCTGTCTTGTGGAATCATAGCCCCCTATAACTCTAGTCCTTATCTGTCTAGCAACCAATCATGTATTTATTATTAAAAATGATAAAAACATTACATGTCTTGGGCACACTGGCCTTTTCATAATTGTTTGGGCACTTTCTCCTCTCAACATTGTAACAATACATTATTTAAAATGGGGGTTCAAAACCTGGGGTGCTACTCTTTCTATGCATAGGAATACCATATCTTTCTCTATTTCTATCAAATTTATTAAGATCAACTCTTTCTTCTAACTATTCCCTAGTTTTTAGACTAGGAAAAAATATATCAAACATACCAAGATTCATACTTTCGAAGAAAAAATTTCCACTTATCTTACCCTTACCAGAGCGCAAAGCTTTAAGATATTACCTCTTTTCTTTAGATCCAGTTTCTTTCTTAGCACAGGGCTTCGCAAGTCAAGTATAATACTATGCACTATAGCAACAGATATACACACACATATTTTTATTTTCTTCAGTTCCTATCAATCACAGTTTCAGTCCTGGCAATGCAACCATTTGTTGGCATAGGGGCAGACCCAGGGTTCAACGCTAACAATGCACCAAAAAAACCCTAACTACCGACCCTTTTGGCAACACTTGCAAAGCAGATGAAGTCTCACCTGAGGTAGAGGCAATGGGGATTGCAGGACTCATGTGTCTACAACCAAGCTGGGACACAGATCTGTGATTACAACATTTAACAAAGAACTTAGCCAACAATATTCATTAGATTATGAGTCTCATTCACATCACATATTAACACTTATTATAGAACAATACAATAACAATCAGGATCAAGAACTTATAATCACTTAGCACATAACATTAGCTCAGATCTAACATTCATTCATATTTAACACCATTAAGAACTAAGATACAAAATCAGATGCATTCATTATAACAACAACACTAAGAAAATAAACAACATAAATCATAAATC
Organism: Picea engelmannii; assembly: GCA_009831015.1. Lineage (NCBI taxonomy): Eukaryota > Viridiplantae > Streptophyta > Pinopsida > Pinales > Pinaceae > Picea > Picea engelmannii. The sequence goes on from ML826666.1 coordinate 87,950, forward strand.
ATATCTCACAAAGCACATCAAGACACAAGATATACGTGGTTCACCCCACTGTGGGGCTACGTCCACCAACTTCTTCTTCTTCTTTATTAGTCTTCAATCTTCTTACATTCTTCTAATCCTATGCACAAAGACATAGAGCCAGACTCCACACAGGATAGGATATCTGGGTGTCGCGCGCCAGATCCTCCTTCCCAAAACCAGATCAAGGAACAAAGCCAACTCCCTAGTAGCATAGAGCCTTACTTTACCCAGTCTGTCTGTACAAAGAAACTTACAACCTCTTGCACTAAGCCAACATTAACACTTACAACATATTGTGAACATAACCAACCAATAGGCTTATTACATTTCTTAGCTACTTATTTATACATTTACAAAAAGGACTAATCACGGGTAAAACCATGGGCTGACATCCCCTAACTCATTACATAAACCCTAGTAAACCCTTTGCTTGGTCCACAAGCCTGCAAAACAAGTGAGATCCCGTGATCTTAGCTCTGCCTGGGCCCTCCATCTTTGACCAGCCTGTCGAAGTCCCAAATGTGGTGAAACACAACCAATGTTTCCTAAAAACTTGTTCGAGGGCCAACATGAGCTTTGAGCCCTCATGAATATCCAATCTAGTCATCTCTCCATGTACCTGTTCACCAGGAAAGGTCCTACAAAGACAACAAGTACACCCTCCAGGGGTCCATAAGTCACATGGATCATAATACGTAAATCACATCTAATAATTAAAACACCCAAACATGTGCATCAAACACCCCTAAACCCAAACAAATTCTCAAAATGTTATGCAACTTGACAAGTCTAGGGTTTGGAATGGTCTTAGGGTGTCCTATTGGGCCAGTCTTCCTTAAGTAAAGTTTGTTTCCCAAGTGGAGCTTGATCCAAATCATGCAAGTGTATGAGGTGGCGAGGGAAAAAACTTTGGGCATGGGGTGCATGTGATAGTAGGGAAATTTAACACTCACCTATGGGTACCTTTGTTGAGGGTGAGTTGCACCTTATCATGGATGCAAATATTTCCAAGCCCACTGATTGCCATTTATTTTTATCTTGGATTTCTTATTTTATCTTTCTTTCTTCATACTGCAAGGAAAGAGTTGATGACCACCACTCTGACTTGGTGACCAACTAGTGGCAGTGTCACCCAAAAACATTTCATGAAAATGAGAAGGCTAACTCATGGCTCGTGATGAGACCCCCTTTGTCTTGGCCATGCAACCAAGAGCCACTACCTTGTCTTGGTAACCAGTTGGGTGGTAGTGTTATACCACTACATGTTAATGTTTATGATAGGATGACTCATGATGAGACTTCCTATCCACTAAAAAATTCCTTGAGTGTTTTATTCATATGTGGGCCCCCATTTCTTGCTGAGAAGTGTTTCAATGATTTATCGGGGATTCTTGGGTGAATCATATTGAAGGTTTAAATTCGGTTCTTAAATTTTTCCATCTACATTTCCCCCGGGACCTTTAGCCCATTCTTCTCATGAGGTAAGGTACAACCCTTTCCAAGTGGAGCCTTCCCCAATGACCAAAAATGTGGATAGATGGAGGGGATAAAGATGAAAAATGGTAAGTATGGAGGGAATGGGTGATGAATCTTCAGATATCCAATGGGTAACAACCTATCCTTAAAGGAAACTACCTTACTAGGGAACCATGTGACCATCCTAGGTTCGAACAAGGAAAAGAGCATAAAGTTAAGCAAACATTATGAAATCCAAAAATATTCAATGCAACATGTTTAAATGTTTTAAAAATCAGAGCGATACATACCATGATACTCATAATTATTACCTCTTGGAGCAAGAATCATTTCCATTTCAGGACCAAGCTGGTGTGATGAATACTATTGTTGGTGATAAGTGTACTGCACTTGATAAAACAGGGGTCCTTCGGGGCCTTGCTTAAGTTGTCTGGCTCTCAACACTCCATGTATAGGACCTATGGGCCCCAAGACATGATCTCCTTAGTTATCTCTAGGCTAGGGGATAAAATTTGGCTCCAACCCGGGGACATGTGATCACCATAGAGTGCATGAGAACCTCAACATCTCTGGTATGACCCGCGTGTGCTAAATCTCAACAAAAGACATTATCAATCCTTAGGGTGGTGATATCACCCCTTGTCCATATATGATAAAATAAACAAATAAAGCATCTCTAGTTTAACATATGATTATGAGCATACACATATACATAATGAATCAAGACAATATGAAAATGCAACTACACCTATGCTAACATGATATGCAAATGGTATATACAATGGATGAAAATGCCTACCTACCTCTACTTACCTGTTGGTTAAATGCTAGGTGTAGTCATATAACCAGTGAAACCATCCTAGAAATACCTCATAATACCTGCCTCTGTTCTTCATCACAAACCAAGAAAATGACAATTTAAGAACAAAAATAACATGAGTTAGAGCATGCATTATATCATAGGAAACCATAAAGTCTAGATCATGGAGGTGGGCTAGAGGGAGAAAATTATGCCAAGTCACACTTCTAGAAAAGTGTTCAATCCATCTCATAAAACGATTGTGAAAGGTCGAAGACTCAAGAGGCTGGCTCAAAGAGTTTGAAGGTTGACTACCTTGGATGTCATCAATCCCCAAATTCTGAGAAAGGACTATCAAGACTCTAGAGGATGATTGACAATATTTTAAGGGAAAGATGAAAGACTGAGATATTAAACTTCTTCTTAAGGTATTCAACCTACCCTTGAATTCTAAAAGAAGGCTCTTCCCTAGAGAAAACTTGGGACAAAGGACATGTTTCCCAGCTACATCCTTAGTGACATAACAAGGTAAAGTAATCGAAGGGAGGTGGAAACCTTGTCACAAGTATCTTGCTTTAGGAAAGAAACATCCTTACCCTTATCAAGATCTGAGCACAACGGTGGTTGATAATATTCTTCATAGAATAAATCCAATTGCTCAAATGAATACTCATCAAAATCCTTAAGGTATGACCAAAAATCATCATGATAACATAGAACTAGGTCACCCTTGGGTGCTTGGAAAAGATTTGTGACTAAATAATCTCCTTGTTGCCAAATGTCAAAATTAGTAGTAACCTCATATGATAGTTGTAAAGGAAACATTTGGAAATGACCCTCAATGTCATAGATGGGATCCCCATCATACCCAATCACATCCCATTTACATTTTCAGACATATATGAGCTCATCAATATTATCAACCATGTCATTACCTTGATCATAACATGAAGGGATTAAAACATCCAAGGGATCCTCTAACAATTCTTCACTTTCCAAATCACAAAATAAAGCATCTTCGAAATCTTCGAAAGGGAAACAACTTACTATATTCATTTCTTCCTATGAAGGAGCGCCAAATACTTGGATGACTTCATCAAATGGAAGAGTAAACATCAATCCCTAGTCCTCATGGATTTCCCCTACATCTTCAACTTCATAATATGGAGGGTCTATCTCATTCAAGGATTCCCTTTCTTCTTCACCTTCTAAATCATAGAATAGGGTATCATCAGAAAAATGAAAAGGAAAGTGACTAACCTCATCCTCTTCTTTTTGTGCAGGATGGATAGGATTTTAGTTGGCTTCATCAGAGGGAGGAGAATACATTAATACTTCATCATTATGTTTTATATCTTTAGGCTCTCTCTCTTCAACCAAGACCTCATTATCCTCGGTATAAGAATGAGTAAATTATTGCTCTTCCTCACGGGATTTGTAACCTTCATTAGGATCCCTCTCCTATTGGTCGATGACTTGTTCCCATATTTCCTGGAATTTACTAATGAAGATATAAAGGGAATATAATCTCTCAAGACTAAGAGTATTTGGGCTATCTTTGGGGTCATCAACTTTGATTTCTGGAGTAAAAAGGCATTCTCCCTTGAACAAGGAGATATTTACCTCGATTTTTATAGCCATGTGATAAGATTCTTGGATTTTTCTTGGCCCTTTTTCACTGAGGAGAAATCCTAATTACACTAAGAGTACATTGGTATAGAGGTAAAAGAGGTATTTGTGTTCAAGATGATGGCTTCTAGGAATTTTTTGTAGCAAATTCTCAAACCTGGTATGGAATTCCTTGATCGTCTCATTCTTAGTTTGATACATGTATTCAAGTTTTTTAATTAGAATGTGGATATATTCTAATTTAATACCCCATTTCTTGAGAAAGGTTTCTTATAATTGGTCAATAGATGTGATGCTAGCATCAAGGAGATCATCATACCATTTCATAACATTTCCATGAAGAGTGGTAGAGAAAAGTTTTATTACCAAATATTTAGCATCATCACTGATAGGGTGGAGTTTAAAGAAAGGCCACAAATTATCCATGCGATATTTGGCCCTAACCCCATCATTACAAGTGAATCTAGGGAGCCAATTTTCATACCTCAGAGGCATTTTTTGAGGGTAACCYGAAATTTCACTCACATACAAGGTTTTAAAATTACCCAAGTCCCATTGGGAAGCCATGATTGGATTTTTTATTAGTGGAGTCACCAGATAATCCTTATAGGTATCATCAAAAGGAAAAGAGGGAATCACCCTCAATGGATTCACYAGGTAAGCCTCATGAAGTAAGGGATTTGGGAAAAARGCTTACCGAAAAAGTGTCGTACGAGGAAAATTGACTCAATGKTCCCCAACAATGATGCCAAAAATGTTATCGCACAAYATGTACTTTCCCAAAGCTTAAAGGAAAGTAGTACGAGATTGGCGTAACATGGAGGTAATCCTGTCACTGTCACCTCAACATGGTACCTCTTTCTATTTAGGAGGAATATGAATCTACTCCAAGGGAGACATCCCAAGACCTAGTGGGTTGATGAAGGAAAAACATATGAAGTAAACCACCCCTCTCTCTAGGTCACAAAAATCAGGTTTACGTATTGAAAGGTGAATAAAAGGGGAAGAGAGAAAGTACCTTCCCTTAACCAAGACAACAACAAACATTCTGGCAGTTTACAAGCAACTAATGATATTAATTATTCAAAAAGACAATAAAATTGTAACAAAATTCTAGTAAACAAGTGTATGCAACAAACAATAAATGTACAAAAACAATAAATAGAGTGATGACAACTGCAATATATTCCAAAAAATGCACTTTTACACACAATATAATGAAAAGATTGAACACTTAAATGATAATGCTATGTCTTATGCAAATTATGAAATAGTTTAACTAGAAAATGAACTTTGACAAGTTGCCTAAGATGGTTATAACAACAGTTGTAACAAAAACAAGATAACAATGTGACAACAACAATATAGCCTTCAAAAAATATATTAAATGGCAATAAGATGTCACACTTTAACCTTGTTGAGATCAATTCCCGCTTCCAAAATTTCCCTCCCTTTTCTATTTTCTCAACTTTTTTTTCCATTTCTTTTCCCTCTTCTACACCTATCATCATTCCACTTTTCTTTTCTCCCTTCTCTTTTTTATTTCTAGTTATCATACTTAGTCATGTTTCAAAGATTAGCAGGTTCGCGGACTCACAAGTCTTCACCTCCATCTAGGATCCTATATCATGAGTCCAACCGAATGCCTTGTTATAATATACTTAACCACTTTTGCAACCACGAGTTCACGATTTCAAGATTTCATCTTCCAAGTTACACAATCTCCATTTTGCACCCAAAAACCCATGATCTACATTATGACCGTTAGACTTGTCGCAAGTACCAAGCCCTTAAGTATCTCATTTCTCTTGTATCCAAGTCTGACCGATCGTTGTGCAACAATTAGCCTATTTTTGATCATTCACGGGTTCTCGAGTTGGCGGGTTCACAAAAATCCCCAAATTCAAATTGCTCTTGTCTGTGCCTTCCATCTTCTTTCTTTTCCCAATATGCATTTAGTATGGTTTAATTCTAATAACTAGTCATGAAGTCTACGTAAATATTGTCATTAATAAGAGAAGGGATCGAGAAGTTTTTTTATTAAATTGCATTAAAGCACGATTTTCCAAGGGTTGTAATGCCCAGAAATATATATATCTAAACATCGTTATCCTCATAAGAAATTTATTTCTTAACTAAGACAATATTTATTCAGCATAATATCGACATTCATACCAGCGACTTCACTAATTCAGATTCATCAAAGATTAACAATTTCATAGCAGAATAAAATAAATGCATAATTTAACAGGATTACCTGGTCCTGATGCTAATATGCATTGCCAGCTGCCTTGTTGTTCTGCTGCTCTCCTGCTACCTGCTACACAGTCCAAGTCCTGTTGCAAACACAGAAAAATAATTGCCCAAAACTATTGTCCACCCTGCCAACTAGGAAAACGACCTAGCTCCAGGATATCTACGGATATCCTGGCCCTCCGAGCCCAAAACCTCTAGCAACCCGGTGTCAGAAAAACATGTGCCTCAATCTGAGCCCACCAATCTCATAGCCCCTCTCGGCTCTCTACAATACTCAGAGCTCTTCCCCAAAATCATGGCCCTCTTCCCGTCGAATGATCCCTCCTCCAAACTCCTTTCCCCCCCTTATTCCTCCTTCACCGCCTTCCCTTCATTAACTCCCCCACCAAATACCTTATCGCATTATTAAATACCTTATCCATTCATTTAAATATT
>ML826667.1:13859-29587 GCA_009831015.1 Picea engelmannii
CGATGTCCGATATGCCGATGACGCCTTGATCTCCGACACCTGTCCCTCAGATGGACGGTCCCGATCATTGATGCCTCTGCTGACGTCACGCATGGTTTGACACGTGTTAGATCCTGCCACGTGTCACTTTGATTCGTGAATTTTGTGTGCCTGAAGTGTTGAATCTGCCTGACACCTGTCAACCTATGATTGTGCCACGTGTCCTTGGGTGACGTGGTCCACCGACGTAAGTTGGATCAACGGTCCAGATCACATGTTGATCTGACGGTTCAGATTCAGTCGGGATTTTGCATTTCGCGAAATCGGGGTTTTCGTTGCATTGTGTTCTTTGCATTATGAAATCCCGATCCCCGAATCTCCGATGAAGCCTCCTGGCTACCACGCGTCCATACAAATGAACAGTCCAGATCCCTGCTTGATTTAACGGCTGCGATCAAATCGCGTATCGCGATTTCGGGGTTTTCGTTGTCATTGTTCACAAGACTCGTGAAACTCCGAATCTCGATTCTCCGATGAAACCTCCTGTCTACACGTGGACGGTCACGATCTCTGCTTGGATGAACGGCTGTGATCAAATCGTGAAATTGCATATCGCGATTTCGGGGTTTTCGATGTCAAGGAACTTTGATATATCCAACTCGCGATCCTCGAAACTCTAATGAATATGCTCCTGGTCCATATGACCATTATCCTCATGACCGTAGCCAAACCTTCACTCCCTTTAAAGACCTTGCAGGTTCTCATTGATCCAACGGTGGTCGGGTCCCTGCGCTCGGATCTGACGGCTAAGACCTGTCCTCGTATCGAGCTTCTCCCGATGGCGCTCGATCGTTGCCACGCGTCCTTCCAAATAGACGGTCCTGATTATGTCGGGATTTCACCTTGGCTTTTCCCGATGGCAGCTTCTGTCTGATCTGACGGCCCTCGTTCTTTCGGGAAATTTGAATGAGATTCTGTGGTTGTGGATCTCTGTCTTCCTTCTCTTCTGCACACCAACTCCTGCGCTTAACATCTGCGCAACTTCTCCCGATCCAACAGCTGTCGGGATTTTCGAGTGTGATCCGACGGCTCTCGGTCTCTTTCCTGTGCTCCTTGCGCGTAGAAGAACGCTATTCCTCCTGAGCTTATTCTCCTCGAATCCTTAGACTGTGACTTATTTTCTTTTGCTCGACCTCGACCATCTTCCTATCGGGTCGACTACCCTTCATCACTCTGCTTGAATATTGCTCTGTCATCATCTAGCTTCTTCTGCCATAGACGATTGCCATCAATGACAACCTTGACATTCTGCATCCCTGCTATTTCCATATTTCCAACAATCCACTGTTAATTAGCTACTCTAATTTTATCAAATGGTCTTAATGATCTCCGAACAGTATAAGATTCTTGAGTTTCAAATAAAGTCTCTAACGTTCACTTCGGAGCTTCGCGCTTCGGGTGTTCCAGCAAGTCTAAACAATGAGAACTCACGAACGCTGAAACAAAGAAGTACTTAAGGCTAATTCAAGGTTTAAAACATGATAAAGTAAAACATAAAAATGAGTAATAGGAGATTAAATTCTTTGTGAATTTGACCTTTGAGAGATTTATACCCTAATTGTGTCCAACACTCACGAATGCCGAAGTATTAATGATATGTATGATTGGCTAAAGTTAATGATTTGAATTTTGATTAACAATTTTTATTCAACGAAAATCTTACAGATTTTTCTTGTTACATGTAGGCTAAGTTTTGCGCCAAAAAAAGTTATAGGGAAGATTGACCTCATAATATAGTGGAACGATAAATTAGTTCGGAAGCTAGATAAACTAAGGGAAGGGGATAAATAGACAGAAAATAGAGCACAAACTCTCTGGAGCGCTAAGTCCCCGAAGTGAGATATCTGGCACTGCGTGTCCTTTTGATTTCAATGGTTAGGATTTACTTCGGAACTCTGGGCTTCGGGCGTTCCAAGGTGAAAATATCCGAAATGCTAAATCCCCAAGGTGGAAGATCTGGCGCTGCATGTCCTTTTGATTTAGATGACTGAGATTTACTTCGAAACTCCGGGCTTCAGGAGTTCTCGCTTCAAACATCCATCTTTCTTCCTAAGTGGTTATCCACGAAGTGAGAGATCTAGCACCATGTGTCCTTTTGATTTCAATGGTGATGATTCACTTCGGAACTCCCAGCTTTGGGCATTCCAAGGTGAAAACATCCAAAGCGCTAAGTCCCCAAACTGAGAGATTTGGCGCTGCATGTCCTTTTGATTTCAACGACGAAGATTTACTTCGTAAATCCGGGCTTTGGGAGTTCTCTTTTCAAACATCCAACTTTCTTTCGAAGTGGCTATCCCTGAAGTAGAGGATCTCCTGACACGTGTCCTCTTGATTTTAACGACGAGGATCTACTTCGGAACTCCGAGCTTCGGGCGTTCCAAGGTGAAAATCTCCAAAATGATAAATCCTTGAAGTGGAGGATCTCTTGCCACGTGTCCTCTTGATTTTAATGGTGAATATTTACTTTGGAACTCCAGGCTTTGGGCATTCCAAGGGTGCAAATATCCAAAGTTCTAAGTCTCTGAAGTACAGGATCTTTTGTCACGTGACCACTTCTATCAATGGTCTAGATGGGCTTCCAGTCTTCAGGATTTCCTTACTCGGCACTGCTTTCCTCCTTCCGAAGTATGAAATAGATGAATATGGGGATCGTCTGACATGTGTCCCCCACTCAGATCGATGGACAAGAATTTCATGAAATTCATTCTATCTTCTCTACATATGACCAAGAGCTATGACCTCGACTTAACTTTGGGTACTTATCTCACTTTGAGAATATCGATAGTCATATTTTAATGGATCGTGGAGATCAACAACTGAGAGTGGTTGTGGGGGGCAAAGTTGTGAGGGGTTTAATTTCAAAAGGCGATCCCGCAATTTAAACTGCGGTTTTCTCTGGGGGTTACGTGTCATCACCAGATGCATTGTTGGATGAAAAGCGGGTTACCTCAAAACCATTTTTTTGCACCCTCACAAAATAGAGAACTCGTCAAACTTTCATAGCCTCTAATCCCTTGCCACCTATCTCCCACTCTTACTACACGTCACCTCCTGACAGAGGCACCGCCTTCCCATAACGAGCTCACATTGAGCTAGATGTCCAATCACCATCGCCACATCTTCAATCGTAATTATTTGCGCTAGTAAACTCATTACAGGTGATAGATGACTTGAGACACCTAGCAATAGAAGATCAACACGCAACCAATCATCTCCAGATTTCAAGGAACAATATTTTCAGAAGTGGCCACAGTTAGCAGCAAAGACCAACCACGCAACAGAAGTCAAATTCGGATCATCAACAGATGACATCAAATTAAATCCAACTAAATATTAAAGATTCCTATGATATACATTCATAATTGAAACGTTTCTTTCAGAGATCATTGTAATTGGTTTCAAATCGAAACGTTTCTTTCATAGATCATTGTAATCGATTTCAAACCGAAACGTTTCCTTTAGAGATCATTGTAATTGGTTTCAAACCGAAACGTTTCTTTCAGAGATCATTGTAATCAGTTTCAAACCAAAAGGAACTCATTTGGTATAAACATTAGGATTTCCAAATTTATCAAAGGGGGTAGCCTAAGAGCCTTTGAGGATAGGATTGTAATGTATTCTTTTCAAAAATACATTTGATAGAAGCAAAGAGATTCTATACCTCGTTATGTTAAATTTTGTCTTTTTCCTCTGTCCTTTTTCTGAAGTTTTCATTACTTCTCTTTCTACTACTCCTTATTTTATTCAACTTGTAATAGTTACAATTCAATGAGACTTTTTCTTTGACTAATTAAGAGCATTCTTTCAAAGTGCATTATTTCCTCTATTATGTTGTGAGTAGAAAAAGACCTGCATCTTAATTGTTTTTCCTTAATTGCAAGTTATATTTGTTCATATCTTTTCCTTTGTCTTGTTGTGAGTGAGACAAGACCTATGTCTAGATATTTGAAATCATTGTCATTCTTCTATTGAAAGGAAGACCAGATTTATCATAATTGGATACCTAGATTTTTCTTCCAGTTTTGTTTATCTCTTATCTTCTATTCATCCTCATGATTTTAAATGGATTTAGTAGACGAGGTCATGCCTCTTTATTTCTGATTTTTAATGGTTGAAAGGTTATTTCAGACCTAGTTATGGAAACCTCCAATAACTGATCAATCACCCATTATTGTCTTTTTCAAAATGTGCTAAGGCTTGGCTCTATTACAGCCTAGAGTCAACTCTTGTGACAACACTTTTCTGGCGCCATTGTTGGGGATGAAGAAACAAAGTTATTTTGCCTGGTTGAATGACAAGTAAAAGTTTAATCTTTGATGGTGAACAAAGATTGAATGGGAATTCAATTGGATGTGATCTTTCACCTGGCGACTCCTTGGTTCGAAGACTCCACATGATTCACTGGTGACTCCATTGGTTCCAAGATGTCAATTTCTATCGTTGCTCAAATCCTTGCGAGGTTTGCTCCTTTGGAATTTACAAATGTTTTTGGTTTTCCAAATGCGGTTCCAGACCGCAAACTTTGGGAATATTATCTTCCTAAATTTAAACAGGATAAATATGACAACCATGTTGAACACCTATTTGAGTTTCATAATATTATGAATCAACTATATATTCATCATGAAGATGTTTTGATGAAACTTTTTATGTTTAGTCTGGGAGGAGATGTTCGTCAATGGTCTAAATCTCTCCCTCATTTCATCATTTCATCATTTCATCATTGAAAGAATTCCATGCAGTTTTCCATAAGCATTGTAAGAGGATCTATCTAGCTGATTTTATTTTTGAAGACTGTTGTAATTTAGATTTCGTAGAACAAGATTGTAAAGATAATCAATTTGCTGATGAAAAATCAGAACATGATAGTAATTTTGGTCAAGTATATGAAGAATAATTTGTAGGAAAACAAGATCTCCTTCAAACAAATCAGGAAAATTTATATGAAGAAGACTTTGAAGTAAATCAAGAAGAGGTTTTGATTGCAAGTAAAAATGAAGAAATCCTTATAGACCCTCCAATCCCTAAAGATGATCAAAGACAGGATGATGAATCTTCCGCTGATCTAGATCCTTGTGAAGACCAATGGCTTATTGAAGACTATAAGCAATATGCTCTTGGAAAATATGATTTTGGTAACGATATTGACAATGGAAACGATACTCTAAGTGCATTTGTCATTGTACCAAATGTTCATAGTAATTACTGTCATGATCAAACTACTGTTCTAAATTCTTATTTTGATCAAGCTTCTATTATTCAGTCATCATTACTAGATCATCAAGAAATGGAAGTTTTTGAAAGTCAAATTTTGATTTTTTTATATAATAATCCTATTTACGATGAGTATCGAGACGATGAAGAAGAGCAGATTTCTTTCCCAACATGCATGGAAACATACAATAGTTCTCCTTTGTTTGGTAACTATGATGAATGCAATCTTGAATTTGAAGAGAAACAAATTATTCCTCTWTCTTCAGAGAGTTCACYTCAGGAGGAAAATTATCAGTTTCACTATAAGAGCAATCAACCTATGTATGATAGTGATGAAGAAGATTCTTTGATAGGCGATGAAGGAGATAAGGAGGGACTAYTGGAGAAGTTGATCTCTCCCTCTTTTTTATCAACTGATGAGCAACAAACTAGTGAGCCTCAATATGACATTCTCGAGCCAGGAAAAGAAAATATCAGTAGTGGAGAAAGTGTGCAAAGGATTTTCATACAACTTGGTCAGCAGGAAGAGATATCGATTGATTTTGAAAATTATTTAGMTTTTCATGATCTAATGRCTATTTGGTTGGAGTACRTTCTTCAAGAGGTCCAAAATGTTRCGGCGTTTTGTGTGCAACCAAGAATCAACAGTAAGCACAAGCTACCTATACATTCTTTGCTGCAAAAAAATTATTATCTTTTCATTCCTTCATCCAACATAAAACAAGGTATGTTAAGAAATATACTATTTGCATGGCTCCATTGGAAATTCCATATAACTTGATCAATGGAATTTCGCCTGATTAGTGTAGGGCCAATGTACACAAATAAGTTGTCCAAATCAACATTTCATTTCATCATTCTAGTTCGACATTTTATTTCAGTTCAGTAGTTTGGTTCTCAATATGGCATCTAGTATGGTTCAGTTTTTAGGCATTATGACTCCATAGCCCAATGACGGGGTTCAGAGTTTAACAGACTTAATTTTAGGTCGCAAAAGAATGAGAGCATGTGGTCTACTATTCTTGGTGTTTTGAAAAGTAGATATTGTTGAACAGGAGATGAGGCTCAAGGAAAACTTGACACTGTCCTTTTCATATTTTTTATTTCTCTAAAAGAAGGTGATAAATAAATAATATTCCCCATTGAAAATTCAAAAGAAAAACAAGGTATGAGTCCCTACTCCTCTTATAGTCTCAATAAAATTGAAATGTTCTTTTCGAAAGGAATGTGAAGGGATTTTTTCTCATGATGATATTGTCACCTGATCAAAGATCATAAAAGTATAAATAATACAGATTAATTATGAATCCTTCTCTGAATAAAATGAAAATCAAATAAAAGAAGAAAGAAAATAAGGATAAAAAGGGCTTGAAAAGAAGTTCGAAAATCAATAAACAAACTTGTGTCAGAATGAGATTCTTTTGTGTCTAGCCCTCTGAGTCATTGTTCTGTTTTATTTTGCCTATCCCCAAGATTTTATTCTCTTATGATTTCCACTACCTTTCCCGGATCTTCATAGAAAGAAATAATTATGCCTTGACTCCGAAAACTTAAAACCATATCTCTAAAACAAGATTAGGCGAAAATATTTATGTTCCTTTGATTTTAGCTGAAAAAAAGTATGTCCAGGCTAATCCTAATAACTTTAAATTTTCTATCATATTTTAAACTGACTAATTCACTCAAACTGGATCCCTAAAAATAAAAATCCCTATAAAATCTTCCCTATAGGAGAAAGTGTATTTTAAAGTTGGAAGGAATTTACTTTCAGAGTATACTTAAAAATTATGGCAGACCTTCCTTTAAAAGTTTTTTTAACAGATATCATACCTTGTATGATACATACAAATTGATTTCCCCCACTTCAAAATATTTAAAATATAAGACATATGGTGAAAGGAAATTCATAATCTGATTGCCCCCATCTAGTCCAAGACAAATGGTGAAAGGAAATTCCTAATTCGATTTCCCCCATTTTGTCCAAAAAGAGATGATGAAAGGAAATTCATGTAATGATTTCCCTCATCTCGAAAAAATGGAAAAGTGCTAATTGAAGTGGTGAAAGGAAATTCAATGGGAGAGGTAGATAAATTCGCCGGGGTACTGAACAAGCTCACTGTAAGTGAAGCAATATATACGATATTTGTATGGCTGTCATACATATCTACAAAACATACTTTGACATCTAATTCTGTTTCCAGTAATAATTACATTTTGGACCAATGAGGGATTCCCTAAATAAATTGTTACATCTACTCAACCTTGATGCGAACGAAGTCAGTCAAAGTATGATATTTCGGTTAAAGTCATTTTGATTATCTTGAATAGATCCGAACTCATTTTCAAGAAAGGGAAATTTTAAATAGCCTAACTTGAGATCGATAGTTGGGGATGTCTTGAAGGTTTTCTAAGATTTGGTTAATGCTCAATTTTTCTCTATAGTATTAATCCCTAAAAGTGTTTCCCATAAATGCAATAATGACTCTATTTACCCAATAAAGGGACTTAGTCTACTGTTCTTTCGCGCCTCACAGGGAGACACAATCCTCAAATGGAGCCTATGTTGGTGTTGGAACATGTTTAATTTTGAGATTTTGAGCTTTAGACTTTGCCTCTTATAAATAAATTTTTCACCCAAAAGGAAAAAGAAACTTAGAGATTCTCCTTTTAAATTTAAAGATAAATCCATCGCTTGTTGAAAATGTGCTTACGATATCCACCTCCGATTAGCTACTCTAATTTTATCAAACGGTCTTAATGATCTCCAAACTGTATAAGTTTCTTGAGTTTCAAAGAAATTCTCTAACGTTTGCTTCAAAGCTTCATGCTTTGGGTGTTCCAACAAGTCTAAACAATGAGAACTCACGAACGTCGAAAAACCGAAGTACTTAAGGATAATTAAAGGTTTAAAACATGATAAAGTAACACATAAAAATGAGTAATAGGAGATTAACTTCTTCGTGAATTTGACCTTCGAGAGATTTATACCCTAATTGTGTCCAACACTCATGAATGTTGAAGTATTAATGATATGTATGATTGGATAAAGTTAATGATTTGAATTGCGATTAATAGTTTTTATTCAACAAAAAACTTACAGTTTCTCTTGTTAAAGGCAGGCTAATTTTTGCGCCACGAAAAATTAGAGGGAATCTTGACCTCAGAATCTAGTGGAATGATAAATCAGTTTGGAAGATGGATAAATGAAGGGAAGGGGGTAAATAGATAGAAAAGAGAGCACAAACTCTCTAGAGTGCTTAGTCCCCGAAGTGAGAGATTTTGCGCTGTGTGTCCTTTTGATTTCAACGATCAGGATTTACTTCAGAACCCTGGGCTTCAGGCATTCCAAGGTGAAAAACTACAAAATGTTAAATCCCCAAAGTGGAAGATCTGGCGCTGTGTGTCCTTTTGATTTAGACGACTGAGATTTACTTCAGAAATCTGGACTTTAGGAGTTCTCTCTTCAAACATCCATCTTTATTCCAAAGTGGTTATCCCCAAAGTGAGATATTTGGCATCACGTGTTCTTTTGATTTCAACGGTGAGGATTTATTTCGGAACTCCAGGCTTCGAGAGTTACAAGGTGAAAATCTCCAAAGCGCTAAGTCCTCAAAGTGAGAGATCTGGCGTCGCATGTCTTTTTTATTTCAATGACGAAGATTTACTTTGGAACTTCGGGCTTTGGGAGTTCTCACTTAAAGCATCCATCTTTCTTCCAAAGTGGTTATCCCTGAAGTAGAGGATCTCCTGCCGCATGCCCTCTTGATTTTAACGGTGAGGATTTACTTTGGAACTCCGAGCTTTGGGCGTTCCAAGGTGAAAATATTTGAAATGGTAAATCCCAAAAGTGGAGGATCTCCTTCTGCGTGTCGTCTTGATTTTAATGATGAATATTTACTTTGGAACTACGGGCTTCGGGCATTCCGAGGTGCAAATCTTAGAAGTGCTAAGTATTCAAAGTACATGATCTCTTGCCACATGTCCACTTTGATCATTGGTCCAGATGGGATTTGGGTATTTTGGAGTTCATTACTCAACACTTCTTGCCTCCTTCCAGATTACAAAATAGCCGAATACGGGGATCATCTAACATGTGTCCTCTGCTCAGATCGATGGACAAGAATTGCACGAAATTCACTCTATCTTCTCTACATATGACCAAGAGCTATGACCTCTGATGAACTTTGGGCGCTTATCTCACTTTGCGAAGATCAACAGTCGGATTTTAATTGATCGTGGAGATCTACGGCTGAAATCGATTGCGAGGGGCGAAGCTGTGCAGGGTTTAATTTCGATATGCGGTCCCGCAATTTAAACTGCAATTTTCTCTCGGGGCTATATGTCATCACCAGATGCATTACGGAATGAAAAGATGGTTACCTTAAAACTATTTCTTCGTACCCCCGTAGAATAGAGAACCTGTCACACTTTCATAGCCTCTCACCCCTCGCCACTTGTCTCCCACTCTTACTACACATCACCTCCTGACAGACACAACACCTTCCCATAAAGATCTCACATTGAGCTAGTTGTCCAATCGCCATCGCCACAACTTCAACCGTAATTATTTGTGCCAGTAAATGCATTACAGGTGACAGATGACTCGAGACACCTAGCAACAGAAGATCAACACGTAACCGATCATCTCTAGATTTCAAGGAACGATATTTTTAGAAGTGGCCACAGTCAGCAGCAAAGACCAACCATGCAGAAGAAGTGAAATACGTATCATCAACAAATGACATCAAATTAAATCCAACTAAATTTTAAAGATTCCTATGATATACATTCATAACTGAAACGTTCCTTTCAGAGATCATTGTAATAAGTTTCAAACCGAAATGTTTCTTTAAGAGATCACTGTAACCGGTTTCAAACTGAAATGTTTCTTTCAGAGATCATTGTAATCGGTTTCAAACCAAAAGGAACTCATTTGGTATAAATATTAGGAGTTTGAATGTATGAAAGGGGGGCAGCCCGAGAGCCTTTGAGGCTGGGATTGTAATGTAGTCTTTTCAACAATACATTTGAAAGAAGAAAAGAGATTCTATACCTCGTTATGTTAAATTTTGTCTTTTTCCCGTGTCCTGTTTCTGAAGTTTTCATTACTTCTCTTTCTACTACTCCTTCTTTTATTCAACTTGTAATAGTTACAATTCAGTGATACTTTTGATGTGACTAATTAAGAGCATTATTTCAAAGTGTAGTCTTTCCTTTGTTCTATTGTGAGTAGAACAAGATCTGCATCTTAATTGTTTTTCCTTAATTACAAGTTATATTTGTTCATGGTTTTTCCTATGTCTTGTTGTGAGTAAGACAAGACCTATGTCCAGATATGTGAAATCGTTGTCATTCTTCTTTTCAAAGGAAGACTAGATTTATCAGAATTGGATACCTGGCTTTTTCTTTCAGGTTTGTCTATCTCTTATCTTCTATTCATCCTCAAGATTTTAAATGGATTTATCAGACAAGGTCATGCCTCTTTATTTCTTATTTTTAATGGTTGAAAGGTTCTTTCATACCTAGTTCTAGAAGCCTCCAATAACTGATCAATCACCCATTATTATCTTTTTCAAAATGTGCTAAGGCTTGGCTCTATTACAGCCTTGAGTCAACTCTTGCGACAACAAAAACCATAAGAAATGAATATTATTTCCCAAAATTGATGATTTGTTTGATCAAATGAAAGGAATAATTGTTTTTCAAAGATTGATTTGATATGAGGATACCATCAGTTAATAATTAGGGAAGAGGACATCCCTAAAACAACATTTAACACATGTTTTCATCATTATGAGTTTTATGAATGAGGTGCTTTGACAATACCTTGATAAGTTCGTGAAAGTGTTTTTAGATGATATTTTGATATATTCAAGGACATTAGAGGAGAGAAAAGAGCATTTAAGGTTAGTATTTTAGTGTCTTAGAGAGCATAATATGTATTCCAAACTCTCTAAGTTATCTTTCCTCAAATCAGAGATTCATTATTTGCATCACATAATTTTGGAAGAAGGAATTGTTGTGGATCCAATAGAGAGAGAATATATTATGCATTAGTAAGAAGAGAGGTCTAATCGACAATTGAACACCTTTTAAGGAATGATATCTAATGATAGATCATTCAATACTACCCGAATTTGGTTTTCAACCTAAAGGTCATTGAACCCCCCATGATTGAACACATACCCATGGAAGGTGAAATGTTTGGGTTAGAGGAGAAACCAGTCTCGATTTCCAGTTTGATTTGAGATTGAGCACAATGAATCTAAAATGAGCTAACAAGAACAAATTTGACTTGATCAACCCCCTAGTTTGATCAAGGAACTACACATCCATTTCTATAATGTGCTATATAAGGTCTTGAGCAGTTATTAATATGGAAAGGACCTTAGAAGGAGCGCAATTTAGGAAGGTCTGAGTTTAAGGGAAAAAGTACAAGGTTCTTCTCTAATAATAGAGGAGGAATGAGTTAGATCATGTAATAAGGTCTTGAGCATAAAGGTCTGATCACATCTTCATTTCTTTCCCTAGCTCAAACCAACTAAATGTGCACACCGACTCAAGTCCGAACATCTAAATCAGATTCATATCTCATCTTCTCATTTTATTTCTCTTTATTTCCTCCTCTTGGGTGAATGGTTAGTTCCTACAAATGCACATGAAGTACATAGTTTATGGAATTGGCTAGTTATTATAGGATACTTTTAAAAGGATTTTCGAAGATTGTGAATCCTATCATATAATTGTAAAAAATAAATAAAAAATTGTATGGACAAAATAATGTGAACAAGTGTTCAACAAACTTAAATAGTGGTTGATGACAACCCCCATATTGAAGGTATTAAATATGGATTAGGATTTTGTAGTTTGTATGGATACTTCAAAATAAGGGTTAGGCATATTCCTAATGCAAGAAGTTAGGGTGATTTCCTACACTACAATAAAATTAAGACCTCATGAAAATAACTATGTAACACACAACTTGGAACTTGTCATAGTAGTGCATCATTGAGGATTTGGAGACATTATTTAGTCAGAATAAAGTTTGAAATGGATATAGACTACAATGGGCTTTCAACATATATTTAGGTAAAGTAATCTAAATTCTATATATATAAGGTGGTTAGAATTATTTAGTGAATATAATTTTGACATAATATATTAAAGGAACACTAAACAAGGTAGGAAATGCATTGAGTATAATATCTTAGATATTTTTAATTTTACCTTTACAAACAAATCTTGGAGAAAAGATACTGAAATTAAATAAAAATAACACCTGGTATACAAAAATAAAGACAAAATTAAAAAATGAAAATTACCTAATATGAGGGATATTCTTTGTTTGGATAATGATGGATTATTGTTATTTAAAAAAGGATTTATGTACATCCAAATGAAAAATGAAAAATTTGTAATTTGATACTCAAGGAACAACGTAGGATAGTATATATGGCTAATCCTAGAGTGAAGATGTATTTACGTGGACCTAAAACCACCATTCTCTTGGAGTGGATTGAATAATCTCATAGTAGATTACGTGGCTAGATGTTTGGAACATCAACAAGTAAAGGTTGAGCATCAACGACTAACAGGATCATTGTAGCCACATGCAGTACCAAAATTGAAATTGAAATGGGAAGTGATTTAAATGGATTTCATAGTGGGATTTCCTAGGAGGTCAAGAAGATATGATTCAATCTTAATATAATGGATACTTTGACAAACAATGCACATTTTATTATAATAAAGAATACCTATCAAGCATTATAAATAGAAAAAGTTTTTATAAATGATATAGTGTGACTGTATGGAATTTTTAAAAAGAAAATTTCAGATGGAGGTTCATTATTTACAAGAAAGTTTTGGACCAGTTTCTAAGAAGTTTGGGGAACAAAATATAATTTTAGTACGATATATCATCTTACAATAGATGGACATATATAAAGAGTAAATTGGGTGTTAGAGGATATTTTGCATATGTATGTATTTGACAAAAAAATCAGTAAGAAGAGTATTTACCTCTTTTGGAACTTTTATATAATAACAATTGTTAGAGTTTGATAAAAATGACACCTTTCAAGTTTTTGTATGGTAGGTGTTGTAGAACTCTACTTAGTTAAGAAAAAGTTGAATATAGAGTTTTAATTGGATTAGAAAATATTCAAGAAATGGAAGAGAAAATGAAAACAATTCGGGAAAGATTGAAAGAAACTCAAAATAGACCAAAAAACTATGTGGATGTGCATAAAGTGTATAGAATTCAAAAAGAAGGAGACACAGTATATTTTTTATTTATACTTCAAAAGAGTTTGGTACGAGAGCCAAGTTATAAAATCATCTATAAATGTTATTGTCTTTCATTATAATTATCTCTAGATCATATGCAAGTGTTTTTCATGTGTCTTCTTTGAATCATTATAGATCATACCCTTCTCATGTTATTGATTTGAGTCATTTGTAGATGTTAGACAAGGGGGGCTTGAAGGCCAAACCAATCCATGCATTGTACTAGTGAACTCGACAACTTTTGTGTTTCTTGGTCAACCAAGTAAAGTTCTAGTGGAATAGTTATAGTCGTAGTTCAACTACTTGGAAGGATTCGATTGAGATGCATCATCGGTTTTATTATTTATTTTAGAACTTTGGGACAAAATTTATTGAAGAGGGGGGTGTATGTAGTGCCCTCTTTTGCTTTGAATTCATTTACTAATATGACATTATTATTTTAGGGCATGTTGGTTACAAGAATGACTTAGTTGGTTGAAAGATACATTTATGGATGATGTGATATAGAACTTTGATCAAATTTGATGTGATTATTGATTGATGTAGACATATATATTTTATGGCTTATGATTTGATATACTTATGATGCTATGAAAAATTGAAAATAAACACATGGTTGAATGATGAAATATGTTATGGTATATGATGCTATTGATGGTTTTTCAGGTGTGGCAAGAAGGACCACATGTGCATATGGACTCCATATTGGGTCAAAATATGTGGACCTAGGATGGGGTCAAGTTATGTATGATTTAAATGTATATTATGTTGCTCATTTTTTATTCATGATTATTTGATAGTATTATTTTATATGTTGTCTCTAAATTTATGTAGAGACATGGACGTTTTTTCCAAATAATCCTACACGTGGGAAAAGGGTTGTATGATGAGATGTGACCTAAGTACCATTAGGGAGATGAGGTATATGTTTTATATTCCTACATACTATCCCCCTTTCCATGGAATAGGTTAAAAAACATATGTTTTACGTTTTTACCTAGAGGTTATAAGTTGTTGTAAGGGTAAGACATGGTAGTCACTTATGGGGTCCTATTGAGGGGCATGCAAGAAGGTATTAATCCTTATTCCTCAGTGACCATTAATATCTAACCAATGGTGAATGATTTAGGTTAGTTAATTCCAAACCACGACATTGTCCCCCATCATTGAAAAATGATACTTTAAGGGAATGTGAGAACATGGAACCCTTGATACATACCAGTAGGTAGTACTTGAAGGGAATGTAGGGGTATGTCACTCTTGGTATCATGCAATTGAAGAGATATAGAGCTTATATCTAGCTCTTGGTGCAAGGTACTTGAAGATTTTTAGTGATCATGTCTAACTCTTGGTACCAAATAATTGAAGGATTTGAATTAATTTGGTCTCACCCTTGGTATTGAATTTGATTTGGTTTATATATGCTTTGGAGAAACTTTTCATTTGGAATATGCATTTCATTTTAGCATGGAAAACTGAATGAGTTGCATGAGTGTTTTGATTGATCACATAGACTTATGCACATTTTTATGAAAATGAAAATATAATTTATTTTATAATTGGAAATGGAAATGTATATAGAAAGGAGTGAGTTAAACAGAAGGAAAAATAATTTTAGTTAAATAGAAAATAACAATTTCATGTGCACCCATTCAATGAGGAAAAAAACACTAATCTAGGGAACATCTAAGAGTAAAAATATGAGAAGAGGTTGGGATGTGATGAATAATCTCTATTTTTTCATTTCTAATAAAACAATTACTTGTGCATGGAGTGAGAAAAGGTTGGGTGAATAATACACAATTAGTAATAAAAATAATTAGTAATTTTCATGAGATGGAAAAATGGAATGATCCTCAAAGGATATATAATAAAGGAGGAGTGGGCTTGAGATCTCACCTTTTTGTACCTTAATGCTATATGGATGTTCTAAAGATCAATTTATTTTGGTGAGCTAGTGTTGAGTTTGGTATAAATAACGCGGTAGTACCATAGAGGTGGGGACCTCAAATGATTTGAAGGAGCCACACATTTTACATGCTGGTTTTGGTACTCTTCTCATACAACCCATTGTAGCTTGGGGGTCCCTAGGGGAGAAGAGTACCCATTTGGGAGTTGGTAGGATAGTCAACCGATAAGATAATTTTGTATTTGGAAAAGGATATTTGGAGTTAATACTTGGAGAA
>ML826667.1:84387-96852 GCA_009831015.1 Picea engelmannii
TATTACATCTTTTAGGGTTAATTCATATAAACAAAATTCAATTTGGAATGTATAAAAATATATTTCTTCTTCAAACCTAATTAATGCTCAAGTGACATAAAAGTGGTATATATCATCAATAGTAGTCGTTCAGTTTGGAATAATGAGATAACATTATGAAGAAAGTCAATATATGTATCTACTCAATTAATTCTACTTTTAAAACATCATATACATGGTAATAGTTTACATCATAATGATACTAAGCATGAAAAATTTATTTAGACATGTAAAAATCAATTACTTTCTTTGTAAATTACAAGGGAAAATTCCCAAGGTTTTCTCATTATGGATTTTTTTATAGATCAAATGATGACTTCTAATAAATAAATAAAATGACTTAAGACACATGATAAGAGAGTAAAACACTGTATAAGAAAGCATATATTACCTCCTTAATCACAGGGACAAAACTTAGAAAATCCCCCCTTTAAAAACCTCTCAAATAACAAATTTAAGCTTCGAAAACATGTTATAGGATGTATATGCATTTTTTTATGAAGATGTGAGGATGTATATGGTATTGTGCTTAGAAACAAGTCTGTACCTATGTTTTACAGGAAACAATCCATGAAACTTATCTAAAATAGTCATGTAAGTGTTAATCAAGGTTGAGGTATTTAGTTAGGTTTTAGAATAATTGGGAAGTTATGTTCTAACCCTATTCCAATGCCATAATTCTCTAATGTAATATTTATTTCAAAATTTCTCTGAAAGAAAAAACTATAAAGATAAATTCAAGTTACAAGTTGTGTGTATATAAATTGGATTTTCCAGAATTGCATACACTTTTATGATGGTTGTAGAAGATCCTCCCTTGATTATCCTTTAATTCCAAGTTTACTCAAAGTATTATCTCCAATTCTCCTTTTACAAATATAAATTAGATTATTGGTTAACCATCCTACCAACTTCCTAATGGGTACTCTTCTTCCCTAGGGATCCTTGAGCTACAAAGAGTTATATGATAAGAGTAAAAAAACTAACATGTACAATATATGGCTCCTCCAAAGCATCTGAGGTTCCCACCTCCATGGTACTACCACATTATTGAGATGAAACTCAACACCAGCTAACCAAAAATATTTGAGCATTATGGCATTCATTCAACATTATGGTGCAAAAAGGTGAGCTATCAAGGCCATGCCTCCTTTCTTATATAGCCTTTGAGGATCATGCCATTTATCCATGTCTCACTCCATGCACAAGTAATTCTTTTTTTTTTGTAAATAAAAATAATTATATTACCTTGTGAAAGCAAAAAAATTATGTGTCCAGATATACATGTGAGAAAGATAGTTGTTCTGACAGCAAGGTGGAAACCAAAACGCAGAGGCATGACATCTGTCCATAGTTACATAGCTTGAGAAAAAAACAGCAACTGTCAAAATACAACTAGGGGACTTTCCACTTGTTCTACCACTCTCGTGGAAACCAAAATAGGCGGTGGACTGGGTGCCCCGACCTGAACCAGAGACTATCGAACCTGAGCCTATCGAGGCTGAACCAGAGACTTAAACTAGAGACTGACATAGGAAAAATTGCAAAATTTTTATCCATTGACCCAAAGAAAAAACCTTGAAAGAAGTTATGCATGCAGTGAGTCAGGGCGTCCATCGTGATGGAGTCTGAAGGTGAAGGGTTGATATCACATCGGGTAGCATCTCTTCTCAGGCTCACTTGATAGGGAAGCATAGAGGGCATCCAGGCATTTTCCAAAGAAACTCTAGCGGTGTTGTTACTCGGCCAGGTCCCTCCTCATTTCAAATATTAAAACCAGGTGGTCATCTATGAGTCGGTGGGAGTCAGGAGCTGGGTGGTAGTCTTCTTGAGCGTGGTTCTCCTCCAAGGTGAAAACAATAGAGTTGAAGGCAGCAGTCGAGTCCGTGACAGGGTCTTCTTCCATGGAGGCAGTTGAATTGTGTCCCGAGTGGCCCTCAAGAGGTAAGGCCTCTTCTTCCACTATGCATCCCATAGCGATTAACTCCTGTAGTGGA
Organism: Picea engelmannii; assembly: GCA_009831015.1. NCBI lineage: Eukaryota > Viridiplantae > Streptophyta > Pinopsida > Pinales > Pinaceae > Picea > Picea engelmannii. The sequence continues at coordinate 86,424 of ML826667.1, forward strand.
TTAGTGGTGCAGGTAGTAGGTTGGTGCTCCACGACGGTCGAGGGAAGGAAAGGAAAGAATTATGCTCAGTTGGGCATAAATTATTCTTCCACCAGGCAACCACCTTGGAGACTCTCAGTGCTGGGAGGACGTATCTGTTGTTGAGCCTGCGCATGCCAATTGAGCCTCGAGAGACTTGGAGGGACCTCATCTGAAACTGGAGCTCGAGAGGTAATTCCCTGGTCATGGTGAGGCCAAAGCTCTGAAGGGGCATGCGCAGACCAATTCTTCCCCGAAGAACCCAAGTGGTATTCGTCTAGTGTGAGAGATCGAGAGGCAGTCCCCGGGCAGTTGTATAGTCCAAATGTATTGTAATAGGCCATCCCTCGACGAGGATTTCCCCGTTCTCTTGGCATGGATGTGCAGAGCACCAGGCGAGTGAAAAACCTGTAGGATCAAGCTGAGTCTCGAGGCAGGATCAATAGAAGAATGTTGAGCTCTAGGCTCAAACGCTCAATATAACATTTCCCACACAATGAAAAGACCAGGAGGGCAACGACATTGATGGCTCTGGTAGCCATTAGTGCTGGTGTGATGGCAATCTTAAGGATCGTACTGAAGCCGAGCCCAGGCTTCCATTAAGGAATGACGCATTAAGGCTAGGCATTTAAGAATGAGAGCTATCGCGACTTGATAGGGAGGAAGGGTGGTGGCGAGAGGTTTTAACTTCCCTCGTGATCACCTCATCCAACGACGTGTGTGGCCCATATGGCCCATGTGTCACCCCATCCGGGGATGCACAAGTAATTGTTTTATTTAAAATTAAAAATATAGATTATTCATAACATCCCAACCTCTTCTCTTATTTTTACTCTTATATTTTCCCTAGATCCCTTTTCTTTTTCCTCATTGAGTGGGTGCACATGAAATTGTTATTTTATGTTAAATTCGTTAAAATTGTTTTTCCATCCATTTAACTCACCCATTTATATATGCATTTCCATTTCCAATTATAAAGTAAATTCTATTTACATTTTCATAAAGATGTGCTATGACCGATCAAACCACTCATGCAATTCACACAATTTTCCATGCTAAAATAAAATGCATAAGACAAATGATACTTTTCTCCAAAATATATATAAATTGAATCAAAATCAATACTAAGGGTGAGATTAATTTAACTCAGATCCTTCAAGTATTTGATTCCAAGAGCTAGACATGATCACTACAACTCTTCAAGTACCTTGCACCAAGAACTAGACATAACCTCTACAACTCTTCAAGTGAATAATACTAAAGGTGTCATGCCCCTACATGCTCTTCAAGTACTACCTATTGGTATGTACCAAGSGTGYCATGTTCCCAATGCCCTTCAAGTATCATTTTTMAATGATGGGGAACAATGTCAATGTTGGGAATTAACTAACCCATCTCATTCACCACTAGTGAGAGTCTAATGGTCAYTAAGAAATAAGGATTGACACATTATTGCATGTCCCTCAGTAGGACCTAGTAAGTGACTTCCACGACCTGCCATTATGGAAACATGTAACCTCCAATCAAAAACATAAAACATATTGTTTTCAACATATTACACGATCGAGAGGCTAGTAAAAAATAAAAGGAAACCTAGACCTCCTCTCCATTAGGACAGTCATGCAACATCTCAACATATAACCCTTTGTCCATGTATAAGCTTATTTGGAATATATTTTTGTGTCTTTACACACATCTAGAGACAACATATCAAATAACACTATCTAATAATCATGAATAAACAATAATCAATTTCATATAGATGTCAATTATGCATTACTTGACCCTATCATGGGTCCACATATTTTGACTTAATTTGGAGTCCATATGCACATGTGGTTCTTCGTGTCACACACTTGAAAAAACATTGGTAGCATTATATAACATAATAGATTTCATCATATAACCATATCTTGATTTTCAATATTTCATGGCATCATAAGAACATTAAAGCATAAACCATAAAAGATATACGTCCACCTCAAGAAATAATCCCATCAAATTAGATCAAAGGTCTAGATCACATCATCCATAAATGTATCTATCAACCAACCAAGTCATCTTGTAACCAAAATGATCTTAAATAATAATACCATACAAGTCTTCAATTTAAAGATAAAGCAAAAGAGGGAACTATAACAAGTGGATCAAGTTAATGGGAGGATGGATCAATTAGATAAAGTTAAATCCCTTTAAGAGATTTAAAACTTCATTTTACAAGTTTGCTAAGGATGCAAGGCATAACTTTCTTAGGGAATGAAAGGATTTAGGAATGAGAGTCATCTAATATTTATGTGGAAAAAAAGAGGGTGTGACACGACATGAAGAGGAAGCCATCTAATCTTGAGAAAACATCCCTCCACTTCCTAGAATTTGATGATACAAAAAGTTAGAATTCCCATCATTTCAAAACCCTAATTGAATTTTTTATGGTGACTTGGGTTGATTTTGAATTGGGAAAACCATAAAGGTCATTGTTCCACCATGCATAAGCTTTTGATCGTGGTAGAAATCTACTTGTACATAAAATTTGTGTTGGATTCTTATTAGATTTGAGGTTGAAAAGAGAATTTGTTTACTACAAGATTAGCTTACTACCATGAAGAGTTAGGAGATGACCATGAAGATAAATATATTATGTGATCTTTATACATGGTGTGAACTTGTTAGAATACTAACACCTAGTTGTCAAATATAATATGGTAATATTTTTATTTTTAAACAATAAGGTCCATTTTTTTAGTGCAATAAGCAAAGCCAAAAAAATAAGAATCTGTCCAAAGTGAGCCAAAACATAATGATAGAGTAATAGTTAATTGTGCTTTTCTAGTCGAGGTACTAGGGCASTTGGTCAGCACATGATTTAGTCACATGATTTAGTCCCCATCTAATCACTTCACTGATTCAAATACTATGGGTATCCTCTTTAAAGCCGTGATAACTTTTTACTTGAGATTCTAAAAAATAAGAATTTGTGGTAAAATGATAGAATAATAGTTAATTCTTGTTTTCTAATCCAAATAATAGGGTAGTTGGTCAKCATGGAGTTTAGTCTCATTTAATCACTTCACTCCTTCACATCTTGTGGGTGCCTTTACCTTTGTTACACYTCCACACCTCAACCCTCCTTAGAGCCATCAATTCATAGAAACTAATCCAGATAATAGGGTAGTTRGTCAGCATGGATTTTAGTCTCATCTAGTCACTTCACTCCACATCTTGTGGGTACCTTTACCTTTGTTACACCTCCACACCTCAACCCTCCTTAGAGCCATCAATTCATATAAACTAATCCAGAAAATAGGGTAGTTGGTCAGCATGGAGTTTAGTCTTATCTAGTCACTTCACTCCTTCACATTTTGTGGGTGCCTTTAACTCCACACCTTCACACCTCAACCCTCCTTAAAGCCATCAATTCATAGAAACTAATCCAGATAATAGAGTAGTTGGTCAGCATGGAGTTTAGTTTCATCTAGTCACTTCACTCCTTCACATCTTGTGGGTACCTTTTACCTTTGTTACACCTCCACACCTCAATCCTCCTTAAAGCCCATCAATCATAGAAACAAAAAAGTTATTAATTCTGCTTTTCTATCCATACCTCAACCCTCCGTATAGCCATCAATTCATAGAAACAAAAAAGTTGTTAATTCTGCTTTTCTATCCATACCTCAACCCTCCGTATAGCCATCAATTCATAGAAACAAAAAAGTTGTTAATTCTGCTTTTCTATCCATATTTCTATGGCATGTGAGTTGGTGATGTCTCTTTACTTGGGATTCGAGAATTGGGTTGAAAGTCAATGCAGATCCATGTCTGAAACATCAAGAGATAAGCGAAATTTATTCTTGAGTATTAATAATCACATATCAATGCAACCTGTCATCGCATTTCATTTCATTGTGACTGTTTAATTCTGTCGTCCACCTAAAGGATATGTGCTTGTGCAGTGAATTGTATATCCAAGAAATTTAGTGAAGGATGTGACGACTCTGAATTATATATCCACGAAATTTAATATGTCCGGATGAGCGGATATATAAAAAGTCTCTTTCATTACTTCTTTTTCAAAGATGTATTCCAATTTCCTCCTCTTCAATTTAGATTCAATGTATAACTTATCGTGGTCTGTATCCATGCAGACAAACACAGAGACATAAAATTAGAATAAATGACGATAACAGTACTGTAAAAATCAGAGTTGTATACACCACTAAATAAAAACTAATAATAAGCTCAAAAATGGTTACTATGAAAAGCTTGGAAAAATAAACACGATGTTGAAATTCAAGGACTTGACTGGTTGTTTCTAAAGTTTCACAAAGCAAACGCAATATGAAGATTCAAAGTTTTGACTGGTTGTTTCTAAAATTTCAGAAACCAAACGCAATACGAAGATTCAAGGATTTGACTGGTTGTTTCACAGCGTTTCACAAAGCATTACAAGATACCCAAACAAGCACGCATCGTATATTTGACGCTGACTTGCGATAAACAATTCCCACCGAAGATTCAAACGTCGTCCAAGACGGGCAGATCGCCACTGGCAGGAGCCATTCGTCAATGGACAATGCAGGGCGTGGTGAGAATTTAGTCAATGGATAATGAAGGGTGTGGCGATAGTTTATTGAATAGTGTAAATCTCCATTGAAGCCATTCGCTGGCCTGTAGATATAAATTTTAAAAACATGGAATCCGTTAAATCGATTGCACGGCATCGTATATATTTTAATAATGTCATTTATTATTATTATTATTAAAATTTTATTTTTTTTATTTTTTTTTTTCAATTTTTTTTTGTTTTTTTAAGGAATTTGGTGAAATAAATTTGAACAAAATCATTATTAGATATTATTTTTCGGATTAACTGCGTAGTGTAAGTCATTAATCTATGACCCATAATCTATGACTTACACTAAGCAGTTAATTCGAAAAATAATATCTAATATCTTGCACTGAGAAAGCCCCTATAAAATCATTATTTTTTGTTGTTTAAATTGTATTTTTGAATGTATAAATGGATTCAGTTTGCTGAAAAACCTTTAAAACACTAGAATTATACAAATTTAACCACTCAAATCTGCAGATTCAACCATTCATCACCAAATTTCGAGCAAAATCAAAAGTTAACAAAAAAACAACCAAAAGATAAAACGTTTATACTACTGCTTATCAAAATAGAAAAAAAAATACAATAATCAAAACCTTCTACCTTTTGGTTATTTTCGGGTAACTTTTTCTGTCACTCAACATTAAGTGTTAAGAGTTTCAAAAACTATTCACAGTACCATTCCAAAAAAAAGTATTCTTAATGATTGAGAGTCGTTAAAAATTTGTCACTTTCTATTGGAAAGGAAATATTAGTAATAAAAAAAAATTTCCAGTTGTCAAAGTTGAGAATAAAGACAATTAAAACGAGGGGCCTATATACAAAGACTTTAAGGTGAAAAAAGAGCTAAGGATTTTGAGAGGTGTTTTCAATTAATAATTAAAAAAGATTCAATGAATTTTATATGGTTGAGAGTTTCAAAAACTATACACAGTCCCATTCCAAAAAGTTTATTCGTAATGAGAGAGAGGGGTTAACAATTTGTCACTTTCTATTTGTCACTTTCTATTGGAAAGAAAATATTCGTACTAAAAACCTTTAAAAGCATTTGACAAAGTTGAGAATAAAGATGGATAAACGAGGGGCCTATACAAAGACTTTAAAGGTGAAAAAAAGGTAAGGATTTTGAAAGGTATTTTAGAATAATTAAAAAAGTTAAATGAATTTTATATCGTATTAATATCAGTGGTGAAAAAATAGGTAAGGATTTTGAGAGGTATTTTTCATTAATAATTAAAAGAAAGTTAAATGAATTTTATATGGTATTAATATTTTGTTTGCTTGTTAGTTTGTTCATTTATGTGCATCTAAGTTGTGATATTTAAGTAGTTAAAATTACTTGAAGTTTTTAATAAGTGACTTAATATTATAGAGTGTCTTCACAACACACCGACTATCTTACACCTCAAACACTTATATAATATTAATATTAGTGTATATTTATTTTAGTTTAAAATTTATAAAATAATAGAATGAAAGGAATAAAAAAATAATTAAGATGTAGATTTGTTTTTTATATTTAAAAAAAATAAAAATTAAATGAATTTATTTTATTGGCTATATATTTATGCAAATAAAAGTTACATTGCAATGTTTTGAATATTGAAGTGTAAAATACATTTTACTTTTTTCATTGCAATAATTTAATTATATTGTATTAATTTTATTGTTAATCTTAATTTCAATATAATTTAAAGGAAGTTTTTTTTTTTATCCTTTTAATGGAAAAAAATTTAAATGCTAAAATGATTTTATTCTATACTGCATGTAGGAATGAAAGAATAGCATGCAAGAAGGTTATAAGGTTCCATAGTCTATACCAATAATGTAGGAGTGAAAGAATGAAATACATGCATGAGGGACATCCATGAGTTTAGGTATGAGGGACATCCATGAGTTTAGGTATAGAGTAATATGTTGAATTATAATTATGAGTTTGATAAATGTGATTGTCTCCCAAAATTTATGGTATATGTAATATGTCATTGGAATAAAAATAGAATTGTGAATATTTTACAATGATAAATATGTAAAATCTAAATTGATAATCAATATGTTTATAGTTCATAAAATTGGATTTATAAATGTTTGTGGTTTTATGAGAAATGAATATGTTTATTTTTTTTTTTAAATTAGAAATTGAAACACAGTTCTCAAAAGCATTTAATTTTATTTATAAAGTATAAACTACTATTTTCCTTATATTGAATTCAAAATCATGATAATAATAGTTACTAACAACTGGATTTTCCATGATGCATAGTGTGACATGAAAATAAATGGCATGAAACCTTCTCTTCTAATCCAAAATAATGGCAACTTGAATCATTTTATTGTGACATATATTTTGTGCACCACACATAACTTAAGCATGTTATTTACAAATATTAATATTTTCACTTGTGTCACACTCGTGCCTATTGATTCATCGAATGCATATTAAAAATGGTTAACAAATATAGATATGCCTTAAATATTAATTAGGCCCATTCAAGTTAGCTCAAATGAATGAAGGCCCATACTTTCCTCTTATACCAAATATCCATTATGTAAGGTTTGTGTAGTGGTTTAGGGCACTTTGCAAAACCACAACTTGTAAGAGAAAATGTTTTGGTTCCAAGTCCATGGTTTTTGGCCCCAAATCATGCCTTAGGCCGTGATGTCCATCACTGCTACCCCGAATAGATGAAATATGTGATATCCCTCTCTTAGGCCAAAGTTTTCTTTATGATGGCTTGCATAGTTGTTTGGGCTCATGCACATAGCCTGTGAGTCTTATAAGAAATTCTTATTACAGCACCAATCCCTTAGTTTCTACCCATGAACCATGGATTAGGCTAGGAAACCCCTTTATGTTGTGCTCAAAGCTCAAGATTAAGCTCCATATGCCTCTTATTGGCCCAAGATTCCTTTTTCAAGGTCTATATGGTGGTTTGGGGTTCCATGCATGGCCCACAAGTTGTAAGAGCATTGATTTAGTGCTAAGTTAATGGGTTTTGGTCTCAAACCATGTTGTGGACCATGATGTTGATTCTTTCTTCCCAAAATGGATTAAAATTGACCCTACATGTCCCTTTCTTAAGCCAAATATATCTTTTAAATGGCTTGTGTAGTGTTCTAATACCAGAGTTGAAAATGACACCTAATGTGGGGGATGACAATTAGACTAATGTTTTTTATAGTCATGTAATATAGAATGTACTAGAAAATATGTAATGGACTTAGAGACTCTATATATAGGATTTAAATGATTTTTTATGGGGGATAGATGATATGAACTCTAGTGGAAAAGTCAACATCACCTAATGCAACTACACTAAAGATTCTATAAATTGAAAGTAATTCATTCTCTTTTTCCTGTGATTACTATGGTCTAAATTCACTTCCTTATTTAAGGAAACAAAAATAGTGGTGAGATAATTACACATTGTATTCATCACACAATACACCAATATTTTTACTGGAGAATTTGATCAAAATGAGACTATGGAGCTAGTAAAGTGCTTACAATTTGTAATTCTACAAGTCCTTTATGCCTTTATATTCACAAGGCCACAATTACAGTGGCAAGGAAGACTCTAGCTATGAACAATTAATGGATTAACCATAACAACATGCTAACTCTAGATCCAAACAACCATCCAAATCTCACCCCTCACTGTCGACTATAGTCTACCTTTAATGTGTCCTTCTCTAGAAATCAAATATGGTGGGTGAAAACATGAATTTCGATGACTATTTTACTTGTTTTTTAACAAAATAAATGTTATTTCATAGTTTTTTCAACTTAGGAAAAAGTTGACACCAAAACTTATATTTATTTTTGGAATTTTACTTTACAATAAAAAGATTACTTGTGGAGAATTGTTTTAGCTATGTATTCATTATTTTGTAAAAAATATTATCAACATTTAATAAATCAATTTATGAATTGTAAATGTAAAAATTGATAATAAGCCGTGTTATGAAAATTCATTTTTTTAACAAAAATACATTATGATAATCCACATGAACGGAAATAATGCACTATTTTTTTTATTTTATTTTTTTGTATTTGATGGATCAAGATTTTCATTTTATTTTTAATTGGATGAATGAAAAAAACCTTTACACTTTTGGGAAGACTCCAATTTTTATTTACATTCGAGTTAGATATAAAAAAATGTTCACTTGAAAAGGACAACGACAACCTAATGCATCAAATGTTTTGGTTGTTTATTTTCGGAGATAGTGGATTTCATTTCTCCCATTCATGATGGAATAAAAATGAAAATTATACACATTTTAGAAGAAACTTAATAAAAAATAACAAATCACAAGGAAATTTAATAGTATAAGGTAATTTGCAAAAGTGTACTATTTGATGGGTAAACTTGGGAAAAAACCTTGCAAATATGTTATTGTAATATTTGCATTTTATTTTTTTTTGACCAAATGGTAATTGGTTCAACCAAAAATTACTAATTTAAAATCGATCAAAAGTTAATGTTATAGTTTTAACATTATTCTACTGTGAATTATATCCAAATCAACTAAAAAAATATCCAATTTTGTTTCACGTGAAAATGAATATTTATACTATCAACAAAAATATGTTTCATCCAAAAAAAACATCCACTACCTTATTTCACAATTTTGAAATGTTGTCACTCTATTGCAATTTATTTTGGGCATGAATTTCCTTTCGACTATAATATTTTGGATTTTTCTTCATAAATATTTTTCAATAAAAATATTTTTGGTGTTTTAAAAATAATCAAGAAGATTTTGGGTTTTCCTTAGACATAAAATATTTATGGTGATACATTTTACATTGTATAAACATTGAGCCCAAAAAATCCAACCATGTTGTACAATTGACCTAATTTTTGAAACTTATTTAAAAAATTAACCAAACTTAGCACAAGCTCAAATTTTGTTTTGTTTGTCAAGTAGTGAAGCAAAGGTTTCTTATTATGGTGTATTAAAAACTCAAAAAAATAGGCAAAGGTAAAACAAGATGTATATGAAAACTTATCTAGTGTTATGAAGGCTTTTAAAAAATCAAGAGCATTAATGTTAATGCTACACATAGAGATACAAGTAGTTGTTGTTTCATCAATGACTAGAAGAAAACATTTATTCTTAGACATGGAAAAATGTTTGGAACCATGCAAAATTCATTGCACATGCATAAAAAATTCAAGGTGTAATTAGATATGAATGATGAAATTCCTTTTTAGACGATTATCTGTAAGCAACCCTATAATGATAGACTTTTAGAAGGTGTTAGAGATATGGTGCATCAATATCAGGAGGAAAATTCCCATGTTTCATCAAATGAAAGAGAGGTAGTGCAATAATGAATATCACAAAATTAGTATGAACAACATGTGAAAATTTTAGTGGAGATGACTCAAGTAGAATTGTTTAATAAATTCAAAGAGAGACATCATGATATTAAAATACCAATCATCGCATTTGTGAAACTTAAACAATGATATATGTTAGGCCTATCATTATCCGTGACACATGGTTTTGTCATTACCACTTGGAATTTGAATTATATTATGACACTTTCTTAACTCAGTAAAAACGTTTAGACAAATTCAGATCCTCCTTCCACAATTTGTTCTTTGATATCCCAAATTTTATGTGAAATAGTGTAGTTGATGAGTTCTTTACCACAAATATTGTGTTGGTGGAAAGAAATGAAATCATTGTGGCAATTTGGTTTTATTTCATTCAAAGTATCCTATTGATATTCAAATGATCCATCCTTTTCAAATACGAATGTCAACTAGAAAATATATGAATATGTCA
>ML826668.1:0-23614 GCA_009831015.1 Picea engelmannii
CTTTTTATCAAACCACTGACTGAAGTTAGGTCAAGACCTCCTTTGTTTCATACATGCCGGACCCAGTCTCTAAGTTAGAGTGACATTTCCCCCGAGTCTCTATCCATTTGATCACCCATAAAAAACCACTGTGACATAAAACTAATGGGCGTCGGGCTCTGCTCCTGCTAAGCAATCCAGGAGTGACTTCCGACACTAACATTTCTAGCATCGTTGTCGGGGAGGAAGTTGAATATTTTCCCCAAGATTGAACGACAATGATTAGCTGATTCTAAAGGTGCATCAGATATCAGAACTATTGAGATTGCTGCTATGCACCTGGTGACTCCATTGTGACGACTCCGCTGGGGAGAACCTGCTATATCAATTGTGGCTTTCAGAGGCAGACACACGCGGTCTCATCCACAGCTGCCCCTAGCTACACCTCAAACCGATCTAGAGGTGGTTCTCAGACAAGGAAAGGCCCCTGAAGAAGAAGCTTCCACTGTTGTAACAGGTAATCCGCCATCTCCTTCTGTAAGAACTATGTTTTCTCCCCCTTAGTTTCTTGATAGACCCCCCTCACAAGTTTCCCATTTCTTGAATTTTGGGAGTGTTCCTGCTGATTTTTCCCCTCCTGGTCTGGGATTGGAGGGAGAAATCCTTGTCACTCCCCTCTCCTCTGAAGCTTTACCTTGGCATAGACCCACGACCACAGAAGATTTCCCCACTCCTTCACAAGGAGGAGTACCTGCTGGCTCGAGCACGTTAGCCTTCTCCTTGAATCCCCTCTTGTTCCCCACCCCACTCCGAGATTCATTCCTGGTAGCCCCTTCACGAACTCCTTCTCCTTCGAGTTCTCCTCCACCTAATATTCCTATGGCTGGAGCAAATCCCCCTATGACCAAAATAGAGGTCATCATAGCCGCTAGATACGCTCCCCTCATGCTACCATAGCCTCTCAATGCCCTCCCACCAGAAGGATACCTAAATCCGCTACCCAAGTTTACAGGCAAGGGGGAAATAACTGTTGAAGAGCACCTAGCAGCCTTTTACACTTTTGCGGATGATAATGTTATCATGCACACAGACGTATGGATGAGAATTTTTGTCCATAGTCTCCAAGGAGAGGCTAGAAAATGGTTCAGGGCCCTGCCTCCTGGATCTATTGATGGGATCAGAGCTCTAGATAATGCCTTTTTGAGACAGTGGGGAGATAAAAAATACTTCATGTATTACATGACAGAGTTTGAGTCGTTGAAGAGAAAGGAAGGAGAGTCTGTTTCTGACTTCTCCAAGAGGTTTAATAAAATGTACAACAGAATCCCTGTTGAGATAAAACCCTCTGAAGCCTCTGCAATGATCACTTACTCTAGCGCCTTTGATCCTAATTTCTACCTACTGTTGAGAGAGAGAAGAGTTGCTACGCTGGCCCACATGCAGGATGCAGCCGTGGAGGTAGAATCTAACATATTGGTTGTCAACCGACTCAGAAACACAGGTGATAGAAGTACATTCAAGAACAGGCCTGAAGCTTCTTCATCTAGTTCCTCTCCCCTGCCCCATCAGATAGATGAGACAGCTAGAACACTAAAATCACTTGATACCAAGATAGAAAGGTTGGAATTTGAAGGGAAGCCCATGTACAAAAATCCCCAAAACAATGATAATAGAGGTTTCAGACGACCTGCTAACAATATACCTTAGGTCCTCCCGAGGGAACAGAAGGGAAAGGACAGAGAAGATCAAAGGGTTCAAACCCCCCTCCAAAACAACCTAGTTGATCATGAGGAAAGAGAGGAGGTAGACGAGTTTGGCCCTAAAATTCACTGTATTGAAGAAACTCCCCCTTTTCCCCATTTGATGCAGTCTGCATATGAAGAATCACTAATGATTGCTCAAATTCATGAGTTGGGGAAAGAAGAAAGGCCTGGTCACACTTCTAATGGATACAATCTCAGGTCAAGGAAGAAAGTAGGAGACTTTGACAACCTAGACTAGCCCCTCATAGCAGATAGGCCTATCAAAACTGTAGCAGCCGCGGCTAAAGAAAAGAAGACTCAGAGTGCTTCGCCAGTAGCCAAAGAGCCTATCACTGAGGTAAGAGAAGCTCCTAAACCTACCTCGTCCTTCAATTTTGAGCATGAGATTAAGAAGATTAGGATTCTTGTACCTCTCTCTGAGCTGGTTAAAAATGAAGACTTCAAAATGTCCCTCTCCAAGTTGCTACAATCTGAACCCCCCCAGCCTCCCTCTGACTCAATAAACCTTCAAGATGAAAATCCTGCAGTCGTCTTAGGGCCCATGGTAGAAGATAGAGATGATTCATCCCCTCCCTTCTACACATCCCTGAATATACATGATAAAGTGTTGCATAACTACCTCATGGACTCAGGGGCTTCCCATAACCTTATGCCCAAAATAGTAATGGAAGAGCTAGGATTAGAGGTGACCCGGGCCTATCATGATTTATACTCTTTTGATTCAAGGAGGGTGCAATGTCTGGGAGTCATCAAGGACCTGGTGGTTTCTCTGTTTCAATTGCCCATGAAGAGCGTGGTCATGGACATTGTGGTAGCTGATGTTCCTCCCAAGTTCGGCATGTTGTTGTCAAGCTCTTGGATTAAAAGACTTGGAGGGACATTACAGATGGACCTCACATATGCCACTATTCCGGTCTTTGGAGGAGAGCACAGGAGGTTGTACAGAGAGGCCCAGCTAGCCTATATTGTCAGTGATGAAGAAAACCCCACTAACCATCCCATCTTTGCACTTGATACCGACTTAGGGACTAGTTTGTTACAGATCACTGGAACTCCTGAGGTCCCTTTACAGATAAGAAAGTAGCCTATTATTGATCAGCGGACACCTCACCCAATCACCTCTGTTTGGAAAATGTTCTTCGATGGGGCTTCCTCTAGTATAGGTGCTGGCGCTAGAGTAATTTTCATATCGCCCTACCAAGAGACTATATCCCTGTCATACAAGCTGGAATTTGAAACTACCAACAATGTGGTGGAATACGAAGCTCTTGTTCTAGGTATGAGGGATACAAAGGAATTAGGAATTGAAGAGGTGTCCATGTTCGGAGATGCAAAATTGATAATCCAACAGGTTAGGAATGTTTATCAGGGCAAGCATCCTCAGCTCAGGAGTTACAGGAATGAGGTATGGGACCTGATTGATAATCTTTTCTCAGCTTTCAACATTACTTTTGTCCCAAGGAAAGAAAATACCTCGGAAGATTCCTTAGCTATTTCGGCTAGTCTGTTCAAGGCCTCTCTGCTACCGAAGATCCATGGTGAGGTCGAAATAATATACAGACCATCCATCCCAGACAATGTAAAGCACTGGGAGGTATTTGAGGACGACATTGAAATTAGAAATTTTCTTGAGACTATCGATGAGTTCTCGGCACTTCACATTGATCAAGATCCTGACCCGGAGGGTGAAATTCACCCTGAAGTGTTTGTAAATAAAATTGCCAATCACCAGATTATTCAGCTGCCTAACAATCACATTCCAAGTGGACTAGTCCCTTTAGAAAGGTTATTTGACAAGAATGATGTGGCAATAAAGGGTAGTGTTTCAAGTAAAGATGCTGACATAGACGAATGCAACATCGGCACGCAGGAGGAGCCTAAGTTTGTCAAATTATCAAGCAGCTTGACCAATGAACAAAGGGCAGAATATGTTGGGTTATTAAAAGAATTCGCTGATGTGTTTGCATGGACCTACAAAGACCTCAAAACTTATGACACATCTGTCATTGAACACAAGATTCCACTGAAAGAAGAGGCTAATCCATTCAGGCAGAAGATGAGACAGATAAATCCCATGTTATTACCTGTCATGGAGAAAGAAGTCAAGAAATTGTTAGACGCCCAAATCATTGTCCCCTTGAGGTATTCCAAGTGGATAGCTAATTTGGTTCCAGTAAGGAAGAAAAATGGAGAAATTAGACTCTGTGTTGATTTCAGGAACCTGAACAGAAGCTCAAGGAAAGATAATTATCCCTTGCCCAACATGGAACACATATTGCAGAAGGTAATTGGTGCATCTAGGATATCCATGACTGACAGGTTTTCTGGTTATAATCAAATATCAGTCATGCCTGAGGACAGAGAAAAAATGGCCTTCACCACTCCTTGGGGCACATTCATGTATGCCAAAATGCCTTTCGGGTTGATGAACGCAGGGGCAACATTTCAATGAGCCATGGACATAGCCTTTATCGTGGAAAAAGATAAGTTTGTGGTGATCTACCTGGACGATATAACAGTCTTCTCCAGGTCCGACAGAGAACACTGCAGCCATCTGAGGAAAATTTTTCTGAAATGTCGAAGGTTTGGCCTATCCTTAAATCCAAGAAAATCTTTTTTTTCTATGAAAGAAGGGAAGCTATTAGGCCATATAGTATCGGAAGGAGTAAGGATCGACCCTAGCAGGGTTGAGGCAATTCAAACCCTGTCGCTTCCTAGATCCAAAAAGGAAGTTCAGGCCTTCTTAGGGAAGATTAATTTCTTGAGGAGATTTGTCTCAAATTTTGCTGAGTTGGTAAAAAATATCACAGCCATGCTCAGAAAGGGAAATGAAGTGAAATGGACTGATGAACCCAGGGAATCCTTCATCCAAATAAAAAGAGCATTGACTGAGGCACCTATTCTAATCAATCCTGACTACTCCAAGGAGTTCCTAATTTTCTCTTTTGCCTCTTTTGATACAGTAGCAACAGTTTTTTTACAGAGAAATGAGGAAGGACGAGAACAACCCATTGCCTTCTTCAGCAAGGCATTGAGAGATGTAGAAACCAGGTATGAAATCATGGAAAAACAGGCTTATGCCTTAGTAAAGGCCCTCAAAGCCTTCAGGATCTATGTCCTGCACTCAAAGGTGATAGTGTATGTTCCTTCAGCTTCTGTGAAGGACATCCTTGTACAGCCTGACATGGATGGGAAAAGAGGGAAGTGGATTGCCAAGATCCTAGAATTTGATCTGGAGATTAAGCCCACCAAGTTGATAAAGGGACAAGGTTTAGCCAAGTTGTTGGTTGAATCCAATTGCAAAGCCCTGGGGATCAGCCACATCAACTCATGCTCGAAGATACAGCAAATTGAGTCATCCAATAAGAATTTTCAGGGTGCCTTGTCCCTAGCAAGATGCTCCCGGTACAAGGATATCTTGTACTTTATGCAAGAATTGAAGCCCCCCGATGGAATGGGAAAAAGAAAAGCAAGGGCTCTAAAGCTCAAGGCAGTCAAGTATTGCCTCATTGGTCAAGCCTTATACTGGAGAGACCCTCTAGGGGTGTTTCTGAGATGCCTGGACCCACAGGAGGCCCAGAAGGTTATGCTTGATTTTCATAGCGGCCTTTGTGGAGGTCATCATTTCTGGAAAACCACGGCTCACAAGATACTCCGGGCTGGGTATTACTGGCCCACTTTATTCCTCGATGTTTGCATGGAGATCAGAGCTTTCATCAAATGCCAAAAGTTCTCAGGAAGACAGCAGCTCAAATCGCTGCCATTAAAACCCATAGTAGCTTCGGCACCTTTTCAGTAGTGGGGATTGGACTTCATCGGAGAAATTCATCCTCCCTCAAGTGGTCAACACAGATGGATCATGACTGCAATAGATTATTTCACCAAGTTGATAGAAGTTGTCCCCACCATAAGCGCATCACACAAAGTAATTATCAGCTTCCTGGAGGATATCATAGCCTGATTTGGCTGTCCCAGCAGGATCGTCACCAATAATGTTGCTTCTTTCAAATCTGAACCTCTAATTAAGTTCTGTGAGTAGTTCCAGATCTCGCTAATTCACTCCACCCCCTACTACCCCCAGGGAAATGGTTTAGCGGAATCCTCCAACAAAATCCTGATAAAGATCATCAAAATATTGTTAGAGGATAACAAAAGAGCCTAGGATTCAAAGTTGAAATTCGCTCTGTGGGCCGATCGTGTCACCACGAAGAAGTCTCTGGGCACTTCGCCGTTTCAACTAGTCTATGGAGCAGATGCATTTTTCCCTACTCAGCTTGCCTTACCTGTGGCAAAGTTCTTTCAAGACTACGTGGAAGAACCAGATCATATGATCAGAAGAATTCATCAAATAGTGGAAGTGCAGCAGATCAGAGAACAAGTGAGGGATGCAGCTTACAGTCATCAGCAGAAGATCAAGTAGGCTTTCGACAGAAAGGTCAAGAAAAAGGAGTTCAAAATCAGGGACTTGGTATTTAAGTGGGATGCACCCAGACAGGATAAAGGCAAGCACAGCAAGTTCGACACCCTCTGGATCGGCCCCTTTAAAATCTCTGAGATTTTCTCCAACAACACATATGGGTTGCAAGATCTGGAGGGTGAAGAGGTTTTCAACAGCCCAGTGAATGGGCATTTTCTAAAAAAATGTTTTATTTGAGCCTTAGATGGCTCCTATGTTTGTAAATATTGTCTTTTAGTTCTTGTTTAGTTTCTTTTTATACGTTTTCGGCCTAATAAGTGACTCCATAGCCCAATAGCAAGGCACTGAAGCTGCGGAATGAGTTCTTAGAGCATCAAAGGGATGACTCTATCCCCCATGGAGCCTAATGTTACCGATAATTCTTGTCCTGGGCTCGAGAGCACCCGGACCTGCAGGTTGCACGGGAAACACCTGAGCATAGCACGAGAGAATCCCATTTTGTAGAAACAAGTCAAGCGAGCGGGCGAAGTTTTTCCATCGGCGGTCGAGATCCATCCATAAAAGCAGATTGATGATCATTGGGTTATCGGGACCAACCAGTTGCCTAGGGTTTAGCAAGGGGCTTCATCGGCTAATTGGGATCGGGATAGAGGAGATCCCGAGAGCAAAGGTTTCGTGCATTGCAGAATCCCGAAACACGATTTCTCGACTGTGACGAAAGTGGGGGCCACAGGGGAAGTCACACGAGGAGAGGACAGGTGGGAGGAGAAATTGGGATTCGGCATATCGCGAGTCCCATGAACTTGTGCATTTTGGCATCGAAAATTCTAAAACCCCGATTGGAGGCATATGGCTACGGTCATATGGTAGCAGGTCGCATGGACCATTGTATAGCTCGGATGGGCTAGCGCATAAGTTGCATTGGCGTATCGGCTATCGGGATTTCGGGAATCTGGCACCCCTCATTTCTTGCATTTTGAAATCCTGAACTCCGAATTTCCGATGGCGCCCAGAATCGGGCCTATGGTTTTAGCGCCTAGTCATCAAGAAGGAGGTCTGAAAGAGGAGAATTTTCATTTTCATTTGGCCAAAGGTTCCGAATTAATTCTCAGAAGGGGGGCACTGTGCTCTACTGACTCCAGCTCGATGTGATTTAGATCTCGGTACCTGCTCAGAGTGGATAAAGAAGAAAGAGGGTGGGTGAAGCCTCGCGTCACCCATTTATTGCAGAGTATGGAGGTCTCAGCTAAAATTTACCCAGGAGGGTCCCTCGTACCGGTTCTCTTCAAGAAAGCCACACCGAGTCTCCAACTCACCAGAGGAACCTGCACACGCCAGTTCAACATTCAAAGGGCTTAGCTGCTCCCTGGCGCAAGCCATGCTGAATTAAAGAGACGTATGACAGGGGGACAGAGGACCAAGCACAGAGGCAAACTGACAGGCCATCCCGATAGAGAGGCTCCTCAATGTCAAGCATTGAATTCATGATATAATCGCGCCTTCAGCGCCTGAATCAGCTCCAAGTATATCTAGGCATTTTTTTCATTTTGTAAGCATCGATGGTAGAGCAGAGCTCCCGGTTGTAAATCTTTAATGAAGCACTATTATCTCTGGTTATGTATGAACTCTTGAGACTTTTTGCCTTATGAATGTCAGTTTCTTTCATGTATTTGTTCAAACTGTGTTGGAACTTCTCGGAATTGGAGAATCCAGTCGAGTTGCAACTGTTATAGGATGATGTAGAATTTGATCACTGTGACGGTCGCATTGCTTATAATCAGTCCTCATGACTTTCCTAACGCTGAACGACTTGGAATTGGAGAATCTATTCAAGTCCCTTATCAGTACCTCGAAGCCCTGAACCTGAGGATCTCGCGTTCGGGGTTTTTCTTCTACAAGCTACAGAAAGCCTGTTACCTAAAGTAGCTTGTTCACTCCTCTTATCAAGTCTTCCACCTGTTCACCTTTTTATCAAACCACTAACTGAAGTTAGGTCAAGACCTCCTTTGTTTCATACATGCCGGACCCAGTCTCTGAGTTAGAGTGACATTTCCCCCGAGTCTCTGTCCATTTGATCACCCATAAAAAACCACTGTGACATAAAACTGATGGGCATCGAGCTCTGCTCCTGCTAAGCAATCCAGGAGTGACTTCCGATGCTAACAGATACCTTGGAGGAAGAAATGACTAAATCCACTAAGATGGAAGAGATTATGATTGAAACGGGTGTCGACCCCGTAATTATACAGGGAAAAGTACAAAGGCAACTGGGAGGATTAAGTATTGATAATCAAGGGGTCTCTAGTTCAAGAATGAAAAAATAATTCAAGGCACGAATGACCCAAAATCAAAAAAATGGAAGAGGATTTTTCAAAGGAACAATACCATATGTGAAGGTAGACCCTATTGTTACACAGGAAACCAAGCAAAGAATTGAAATTGCACAAATGAATAGAACTATCAAGCAAATGCAGAATGAGATAACCAGACTAATAAGGGGGGGTAATTATGTGTCAATTCTGAGAATGACAGTCCCAGAGAAATGAATAAACCCCCCCCAAGAAAATAGAGTGAGGTTTGAAAACATGGATAATCCACAAATACCAAGGGTTCCCAGGCATCCAACCCCCAATGCAGTTGTTCTGGATAATGTATATGATGAGAAAATGGTTGAGAGAGAGAATTATTACTCACTTGATGAAAGTTCTAAAACTGTACAGATGGATGGATGTGAGACGTCCATGTATATATTTGAAGAAGACGACAACGACCCCAACTCGCAACAAAACGTCACCTAGAAAAGAGGATTTATAAATAGATCCAAGAGTAAAAATGATTTTGAAAATGAAAACCAAAAGAAAAAGAAAAAGAAATGAGAAAAGATCAAATGAGAAAATGACAGATAGTGTTGGAAGTAAGAAGCAACACCTGATGTCAAAATCCACTCAGATGACATACAATGTTGTAGAGGATAGTAAATTAAGGATAACTCTTCCTTCTAGTGAAGTGGTGAAGATTCCCCAACAAATGGAAAAAGTTTCGATATTTTTGGATGATTCGTCTGAAAAAGCAGAAGTTGTTGTTACAAGTCCAAAATAAAGCCTGAACAAATCAACCACTAAGTTGAGAGGTAAAATTCCTCCCTTTTATATTTCAATTGAAAAACGTGATGTTGCACTTCATAATTGTTTGGTTGACATTGGCACGACCAATAATATTATGCCACTCATGGTCATGGAGGCATTGGGCATGAACTGTACCAAATATTATGAGAATGGTGAAAGTATATATGCAATTGATTCTAGAAAAGTGCTAGCTTATGGAGAAATAGAGGACTTTTATGTTGGGATCATAGTGGCTCCCCATATTATCACAGTTTTCAATATTATTGTGGTAGAACTTCCTCCAGCATATGGAGTTGTTTTGGGAAGAGATTGGTCATCCATGATCGGGGGATACATAATGAACAATGGAATTTGCATGATTTTTTCGGGCAAAGAAGGAGAAATGATTAAGGTGCCCCGTGAACCCATGAAATCCTTCTCTTTCAAAAAGAAGGATAGTGAATTAATGGAATATTATATAGATGTTGGGATTGGAAATTATGCTATCCTAGACATGGAACACATTGAAATCCTGGAGAAAATGTGAGACACGGAGAGTCAAGAGCATAATTTTGAAGGCTATTGGAGGATGTCATTCAATGGAGCATGCTCAAGCTCTTGGAGTGGAGTTGGAATTGTCCTTGTAAGTCCAGGGAAGATTATGCATCCACATGCTATCAGACTTGAATTTGCATGTACTAATAATGAGGCAAAATATGAATCTTTGATCCAAGGAATTATTCTTGCACAATAAATGAAGATATAAAATCTAATTGTGACTCACGACTCTGAGTTTGTAATTAATCAAGTCACCCATAGGTATAAAATCAATAAGGAAAGACTCAAATTATATTTCTACAGAGTTAACGAATTGATGGAATCTTTCAGCTCTTTCAACGTTTCCTTCATCCCAAGAGACAAGAATTAGAAGGAAAATTCATTGGCCTTGGTGGCCTCATTATCAAACCCGAATGATATTCAAAGAAAAACATATTTCAAGTAGAAAGAGTATTTTGACCTTCTGTACCTGATAACCTGGAATATTTGCAAGTGTTTGAGAATGATGAATAGTTGGAAAAAAAATTGTTGAACAATGATGATGATGAATACAATCACATATCTGTTGTCCCAAAAGATTGTGTTCAATCTAAGTCTCTTTTTACGAAACATGATCATTCTAAGAATATCCCAGAAGAAATTTCACTCCAAAAGGTTAAAGAAACAAGAAAGATCAATATTGGAACTGACAGTTCCCCAAAATATGTCACCTTGAGATTTGATTGTATCATTGAATAAGTTGACCAATATGTTGCATTATTTAAAGAATATATTTATATGTTTGCATGGACCTATGATGATTTGAAAGCTTATGATAAAACAATATTTCAACATATCATTCCTTTGAGAGAAGAAGCAAAGCTAGTCAAGAAAAAAATAAGGATGATGAACCCAAAATTGAAACCTCTAGTAAAGGTTGAATTGGAGAAATTAAAGGAGGACAAAATAATATATCCCATTAGACATTCTCATTGGCTTTCAAACCCTGTGATAGTAAGAAAGAAGACCGAGGAAATCTGAATGTGTGTGGATTTTAGGGATCTTAGCAAAGAAAGCATAAAGGATAACTATCCTTTACCTTACATGGAGTTTCTTCTTCATCAAGTCATAGGATCAACTTGTATGTCCATGTTGGAAGGTTTTTCTGGATATAATCAAGTCTTGGTTGTTGAGGAAGACAGAGCAAAGACATCATTCATAACACCTTGGGAGACATATGCATATGCTAGGATTCCCTTGGGTTTGAAGAATGCATGAGCCACATTTCAGAGGGCCATGAATCATGCTTTCAATGGGTTGATAGGGAAATTCATGGCGGACTATCTAGATGACCTGACAGTGCATTCAAATATAAGGGATGGTCACATTCATCACTTGAGGAAAGTTTTTGACATATGCAGATTATATGGTGTTTCCCTAAACCCAAAGAAATGTTTATTCGTTGTAACTCAAGGAAAACTATTGGGTCATATTGTGTGCAAGGAAGGGATTTATATAGATCTAGAAAGAGTTAAAGCTATAAATGAACTCAACCCCCCTTAATCTAAGAAATGAGTTCAATCACTTTTTGGCAAGATCAACTTTGTGTGAATATTTGTTCCTGACTATGCCAGTATTGTGAAGTCGGTAAATTTATTGTTGAAAAAGGACCAAAGGTTTGAATGGACAGTGGATACAGAAGAAGTTTTCAATAATATCAAAAGGGAGATCACCACATCTCACCATAGCTCCAGTCCTCATTAGCCCAGATTTTCAAAGGGATTTCATCATCTACTTGTTCGCTACAGAAAAATTGGTTGCATTTATTCTTACTTAGAGGAATACCAAGGGTGAAGAACTCCCAATCCATTTTATGAGAAAAACCCTTCATGATTACAAATTGAGGTTTTCAAAACTGGAAAAGCAAGCCCTGGCTCTTATGAAAGCAGTGGCGCACTTTCAGATGTACATACTAATTTCTCACGTCATTTCTTATGTTCCATATTCGCCAGTGAAGATGCTTTTGAATCAACAATTGAGAGAAGGAAAATGGGCTAAGTAGATGGAGAATATCCAAGGCTATGATATTGAGATTAAACCTTTAAAGGTTGTCAAAGGAAAAAATTTATGTAATCTCATCGCATATAGTGATTATGTGGATGGAATGATTTCAATTTCAATAGGAGACCCAATGGTCGATTCAGAATGGTATGGAGACATTGTATTCTACTTGAGGTCCGGGTAGTTTCCGGCCACCTTGAACCCTAAAGAGCGGATAAATTTTTTGATATAATGTTTAGAAGGAACTATGATGGTATATTATTGAGATGTGTTGATGAAAACAAATCCCAAGAACTAATTATGGAATTCCATGAAGGAATATGCGGTGGACATTTTGCACCTATGGCCACCGTCCATAAGATAATAAGAGCTAGATTTTATTGGCCATCTATTTTTAGAGACTCATATGCCACAATAAGGTAGTGTGTATCTTTCCAGCAATTTTTAGGGAAAATGAAGAAATATGCGATGTCGTTACAACCTATAACTGTAGAACAACCATTCTCCAAATGGGGAATTGATGTTGCCAGGCCAATAAATCCAAAGTCAACCAAGGGTCATATGTACATTCTCATCGCTACAGATTATTTTACGAAGTGGCCAAAAGTAGTGGCATTAAAAAAGGTTGATTCTAAAGAATTAATTAAGTTCCTCAAAGGTAAATTTACAGAATTATGCCGAGAATATGGAATTATTATGGGGAAATCATCAAATTATTATCCACAAGGAAATGGTCTTGAAGAATCCACAAATAAGATACTCATTCATATGTTCAAGAAAAATATTGAAAAGAACCAAAGGAATTGGCATTTGAAGTTGATTGATGCATTGTGGGCAAGCAGAACAACTCCAAAAGACAGCATTGGGATGTCTCCATATACATTGGTTTATGGGAAAGAAGCAAAAATTTCAATTAGCCTCGAACTCGATGCTTTGAATTTTGTGGTTAATACAGAAGATGCAGAAGACAGTTCACCTATACAAAGAAGAACCGGTTGTTGAAATTAGAGGAAGAACGAAGTAAGGCCCTGATAGAACTTCTCAGAGACAACAAAGTATCAAAATATATTTTGACCGGAATGCAACTGTAAAGAATTTTAATAAGGGAGAGCTGGTGTTACTCTGGAACAAAGGAAAAGAGAAACCATCAAAGCATACAAAGTTCGAAGCACTCTGGATTGGACCATACATCGTCGAAAAGATCCTAGGTTTTAATTCCTATATGCTCAAATACATGAAGGGTAAAAGATTAATGTTTCCTATCAATGGGAAACATTTGAAAGGTTTCTTCACCTAAAACTTTCTCATTTCCCTATACATAAATTTTATTTTTCATTTAGTTAGTTTGTATATTCTTACTGTTGACTCCATATCCCAATGGATGGAAGCCCCTGGTCATAAAGGTTCTAGATTTTTGACAACCCACGGGGAGTTATCATCCCACAATTGGAACCAGTTGTTGAGATCAATTCCTACTTCTGAAATTTCCCTCCCTTTTCTATTTTCCAAACTTCTCTTTTCCATTTCTTTTCCCCTCTTCTATACCTACCCTCGTTCCCCTTTTCTTTTATCCCTTCTATTTTCCCTTTCTAGTTACCATACTTAGTCGTGTTTCAAAAATCAGCAGGTTCACGGGTTAGCAGACTCGTGGGTCTTCACCTCCATCCATATTCCTATATCATGAGTCCAACCGACGGCCTTTTTATAATATACTTAAACCATTTTTGCAACTGTGGGTTCACGGGTTCAAGAATTCATCTTCCAAGTTTTGCAATCTCCATTTTGCACCCAAAGACCTATGATCTACATTATAACCATTGGACTGGTTGTGGTTACTGAGCCCCTAAGTATTTCATTTCTCATGTATCCAAGTTTGACTTACCGTTGTGCAATAATTAGCCTATTTTTTATCATTCGCAACCATGGGTTGGCGGGTTCATAAAAATCCCCAAATTCAAATTTCTCGTGTTCGTCCCTGCCATCTTCATTCTTTTCAAAATATGCATTTAGCATGGTTTAATTATAATAACGATCATGCAGGCTCCATAAATATCATCATTAATAAGCGAAGGGCTCAAGAATATTTTTCATTAAATTGCATTAAATCACGATTTGCCAATGGTTATATTATTGTTATATCTCCGAAAGGATTCATTGCAAATTATTATCCATTTGAAAGAACACTCTTGTCAACTTATGGAAGAAACAACTAGACAATAGTTATGTGGCGATACTTTGAATATTTTTGGCCATGAAGACCAAAAATTTCAGTCGTCCAGAGAATACTCGTATTACTCATCTCCTCCTACACAAAAAGATATAATCTAGACATCCGGAATTGTTTGCACAGGATGTGTCCCTGAGGTATTCAACTACAAAGAACTGGTTGCATGGTTCGTTCAGAAATACGTATCGATTCAACGAATTATACAACTTCAAGATCATTTCCCCATCTCTCTTTCACTGCAAGTGTTTCGTAATATGTTGAAGCTCCTTGAGCCAACACTTACCTTCAAAGGAGAGGATGGCATATATTTTCTGAAAAAACATGACAATGGCCTAGATCTCGTGCCTGAGTTCTTGGAGAATCTTGCGGTTGTTCCAGAAGACATAACCAGGATTCAGGTTGGCTCTTTTAAAAACCCCTTTCGGGAAATCGCTTGGTTGTTCACCAGGTTGACAGGTCAAAAAAGCATCGCCACCATTCCTTGCATGATTCTTTATATTTTATCTTTTACAGTTAAAGAGTAAGCTATCTTCGATTGGGGAAAACTGATTTCCATTGAAATCTCCTCCCAATTGTCACATTACAAAAGGGACAATAAATTATTTATGGCTTATTGTTTGGTATTTGCGATAGTATATTTCTATCAGTTTCAAAAATTGACTATCTGTAAGAGGGTGAACTGTGAAATTGATCCAGTTACCTTCTGGTATCAAGCATTCTGGAGACACAAGACTTCTTTACATTTTTACGAAGTTTACAATTATTTTGTTTCAATTTTCAAAGGACTGTTGTTTGGTAAAAATACCCACAGGATATCAGACCATGCTAGTAAATTCTTGGAGAAAATGGAACATTAGAGCATATGGAAAATCACAGTGTTATCAAGATCTTTTGTTCCAAGGAAAATCCCTCTTTTCTTCCATACCATGTATCTGATAAATTGTTTATTACGAAAGTGGCAAGGCAATAAAATTTTTGGTTGCACTTTTTTCATGAAAAACGGAAAAATCAATTCATCCCCTTGCCTTGCAAAATTGGATACTTCATACTCAAGAATATAAACAAAATTGATGATTTTGTGAATCACTTCCACAATGTAAATCTGAAATATGTTGAAAAGATAAAGGGGTTTGACCCTAATAAAATATTTGTGGAACATATGTTGTCAGTAGCATTCAATAACTCATTCATTCATACTATTTTGAGTGAAGAAGAAGAAGACAACAACCTAGGCGCTCCTACACATAATGTTGGTGACTTGGAAATAGTACTTAATACTAACGTGTTTTACAAGCAAAAAGGAAAGGGTCCTAGTGAGAAGAGCACCCAGTCTCTAGTTGTTACTCCTAAAACTACCACATCTCGGAGCAATGCTCCAACAACCCACCCAACTAGGAAAGTTATGAATAGTAGTTCAAGTGGTGGAGGAGAGAATAATCCCTCCTCTAGAAAAATTGAGAGCTCACACAAGCTCCCTCTAAGAAAAAAGAGGAAGAATGTTGTGCAAGAAGAAGAATAAAACCTCATAGAAAATGAAATCAACAGCTTCTCTCTTGAAGACATGGAGCTCGAGGCAGATATTGAGAAACGTTTTCTGACAATTGATCAGCTGGGGGAAACATGCCATCAAAATTCATCATTAGAGATCATTGAGAATGATACTTTCAGTGAAGAAGAGTCATTCGCTTTCCAAAGCATTGTCTTCGACAAGGAATCTAAGAAATTGATTATTGAAAAAGGTGATATGAAAAATAAGAAAGGAAAATCTCATTTAGAGGTTGACCTGAAATATATGTAGCCTTCCCAAATCTCTAAAATTCGCAGAGCAATCGGGATGCTCTCGATGATTCCATTGGTGGTCTAGAAGTAGAAAACACGAAGTTGAAAGAAATGAACAAGGAACTGGAAGACGCCTTAATATCGCTTCCACTTCTTGCCAGTCCTTTGTCAATAGTCAGACCCACCACACCTGATGTTAAATTTAAAGGATATTCAAGCCTACTTACATTAACTAGGAGCTATGTAGAAAGAAATATTAAGAAAAGAATGGCATTGGTCACAAAGGGATGGGAAGTTTCAAAAAACATTGTTTCTTTTGGCTCGAGGGTGCATGCCTTCCATGAATATTTGCAAGATGGCCTAAATAATGAATAAGGTTTCTACATTGATGTTGTACTACCCTTTAGAACTAAGGAGAAGAGAGGAGGATCTGCCCTCCCCAAGTCAGATAAAGCAGTTGAATGTGTGTTGGAAGGAAAAGATTAAAAATTTGAATAATATTGTTCAAGCATGCAACCAAGCTATATTAAAAAGGGAAGAATTGTTCAAGAGGATCACGGCGATAGACCTATCCAGAGGTAGTAACGAAGTATAAGACCATAAATTAATTCTCAACTCAATGTTCCTAACAAAGAAACAATTCGACAAACAAGTTGAGATATTTAAAGGGCTATCAGTTGAAACATTTTACGATACACTTGAATACGATGAAGACGACAAAGAAAATTGGCTAGTGGACTACTCCGTGAAGAATCAAGATATTGAAGAATCATTACATGGTATTTCCCTTGATCTAAGAGACTTGGAGGGTGAGTTATTCAACATCAAAATCTGGCATGAGATAAATATGGCACCAATGAAAAATTATATTGATCAGCTTGCCATAGATTGTTTCCCACTCGACTCTACACAATAGCCTTTGTCAGTCATGAAAACTAATTCACAAACAGACAAGTCTACACAGAGTATCAAAGATAGATCAACACCTCTAAAAAACAAGTGTCTGAATGATGTAATTCATCCTTGAATCTTGTTGTCTACAATAATACCTTGCTATCATAAAAAATAATTAGGCTTGTGATAAATTAAGGAATGAAAGAAAACTGAACTATCTCAACATAAACTCAAAGAGAAAACCTTAGTATCCTTCTCCTTCTATCTTCCTCATGTTCCTCCCTTTCCTTTTGCCTTTAAGCAAATTAGAATTGGTTGAAGTAGTTGAACTACTTCATTAGTTAAGTTAACTAAAAACTCAACCAACTTTTAAGTTAGGCAGGGAAAGTAATAAATCATAATAAGGGTTTTAAATAAATAATAACTAGTAGGTGGGACCCCTTGTAACTCCCTTTAGCTCTTAACAATCATAACATAACTAGTTAATTAAACAAAACACCCCTCCTTGTGACTCCCATCATCACGTTCATGTTTGACAATTTATCTCATTGATATTTGAAATTATTTTCAAAAATATATTACTCATATACCCAAAGAAAACATGATGTCCAAAACTTCTGAAGTCAACTATCATCAACAATAAATAAAACAAAACTCAAAAACCATATTTTCCACTCTGAGATGCAATATTTCCTTGGTTGTTGCTATCACCCTTTGATCTCTCTAAAATTTCCTTTGGTTGTATTGAGCCTTTAGGCCTAATTTTGTTGATCACATGAGAACAATCGTCCCTCAAATGCATCCGGGAGGACACATATTTTATCAAAGCCATTGGAGGGTGAGGAAGGGGCAGTAGTGGCTTTTCCTTTGTTAGGAGCATGGTGGGCCCCAATTTTGAACCTTTTGCTAGTATGGGAGGACTGAACTGGTGAGTGGACAGGTGCAACTTAAACAATCTGATTGATAGGCGGGGGAGCAAGTAAATACAAATTGGGCCATCCACGATGTTGGGAGACTGTCGGGTGGACAATCTCTTGTCATTCGTCGTTTTCAGGAACCTCGGGTTGCAATGAGACATGAGGGGGCACAGGAATACCAAGGGATTGTGGAGCTTGGAAAGGAGGCCTTTCAGGCCTAGGTTGGACCACTCCTTGCCCAATCCAATTGAAAAACCCAGCCTGAAATAGTTGGCCTAACTCTTCTGAGTCAGCATCAAAGTGAATGGAGAATCTAGGCCTTATAGGGCCCCTATTCCAATTACCTCTTCCTCGGCTACCTCTGTCATGGCTACCTCAGCTGAAAAATATCATTCCTACATGCATGATTGATTAGCAAATAGTTCCTTTAACAACCATACATGACAACTCCTTAAAAATATGAAATAAATTTTGGCGCGGCAACATATCAGACTCATGCAATCCAATCCATACAAATTGTTTAATTGTTGTGAATGAGCAAGGGGTGAACAAAACGTCCTGGGATATGCGAGGGGTTTGTATTGAACGAAAAATGTTAATATGAGGGGGAAAAGAATCATGGTTACTACTCACAGACAACACACAATCAACTGTAATGTAAACTAAGGAATATGCCACTGTAATCCATCCAAGAAACTATGATTTCAAATTGTTACCATATAGAATTCTCTTAACTGTAATTAAATATTAGGAACAGGGAGTGAAAAATGAATGTGGGAAGGCGAGGGGATTGTAATTAGTGAAAAGTGCAATAATGGTAGGGAAAGAGAGCGGATATTGTTCATAAAATTAATTTAGTAATCCATAAAACCATTCTATATCAAATGCAAAAGATCCAACACCAACCAAATAATCGATGTGATCAATTAAACAACTATTGTGTACAATTCAATTAATTTTGTGTATTAACGTGCTTATTTTTCACAGTTAAATCTTTAACACAATGTCATCAAAACAAGACAACATGCCTCCCACAACAACCTGTAAAAGAATTATGTTTCTTCTCAATTGTCCACTTAATGTTTTTAAACAATTTCCAAATGAACACACAGCCACTTGTTTCCACTCTTTTTATCATCAAAACATCAACCACTTCCCATGAATTATTTTCTTAATCGAACATAGACACAAAAAGCATGCCCGATTTCATCCCTCAAATCCATTTAACAATTAACTTGTAATGAGACCACACTATCACAGAACCTGTGCCTATCTCTACTACGATGCATGATATTCATCAAACATACATAGTGGACAGTCAAACACAACCATCAATATAATAATCCTGACTTTCCATTTAAATACATAGTAACATCAATCACCATTTCAATTTGTACGATGTTGTAGGATACACAGACCATTCAACGAAATGCAGAGCATTTATGTGACTGTATATGTTTAATTACTCTGAATCTAAACATCAAATGATGTTGAGCTATCAATCCAATACAAGGAGGCAGCAACAATATGCCCAATCCCATTTCTTAAATCAATCAAATTGCAACAAAACCATACTGTTTAAAAACCCATGCTCGTCTTTGTTGGTGCAATCAAACAATATCCATAACATATACAATAGACAGTCGAACACAACTATCATGATTGCAATATTCCCATTTGGCAATTAAAACCCACAGCAATAATAACCCTCATTTCAATCAATATCATATTGTAGGAAACACACAACCCAGCGCATAAGCAAAGTGGCATACTCCCAGTCAACCATAAAACCATGTTGAATTATCGAATCAATTGCCATAATAAAATAACGCAGTGACTATAACCAATCGAAAAAACCACTGTCAGCACTATTAATCACAGACAACCAATAATTAACCACTCTCAACGATACTCCACCAAATCATAACAGTTGACCATGCGCTCAACCAAAAACAATTGGTTCATATAACAAAATTGGGCTTAAAATAATCGAGGGTGGGCTCTGAGTAACCACCACAGGGGGGTTGGAAACGACCACAAAAAGTAGGTGAGAAACATTCGGGAAAACATGGTGGACACACAGAACATGTCACCCATAGCCTTGCAGGACAAGGAGAGAGTTCAACAGGTGAGAGAGATTATGAACAAAGGAGCAAAGGTCCCTCACGGACCAATAAATAACACCCAGAGCACGCAGGGCATAACCCTGTCATTTTTCCCCAATCAACCTGGGTAATGTTGATATAAAATAGAGCCATGAAAATAGTAATCCACCTCAAAGCAAGCCCCTTGGCATAATAACCATCATAACCAAATACGCAGACATCGATAGTATAAATGATCCCATAACTAGGTGAAATGATATACAGTGACACAAGGTGGCTTGAAATCAAACACAACAACCCCATAACAGCAATATGATCGGGCGAAGTGAAAAGAACTGTGTGGAGATAGTTGGTCAAGTCCAGACTGAATGAAGCCCTCCAATCAAGGCCAGTAAGGATGACAGAGATCCTTCATGGCCTCTGGTGCTTATAAAAATTAATAAAATTGTGACTTCAACCATCATTTACATTTGCAATGAAAACCACACAACAACCATTTCAAAGAAACATCACACATTTACACAGTTGCAGTCTTAAGAAAATCACATACCCATACATCAGCTAGTATCTATTTCATAACCAGAGCAGGTTCATGGATGGCAAAAAAGACATACCTGTAACCAAGAAAACCTTAAAAACACGATCGTGGCCGAGCAGTTCTTCCTCTGCTTTAAAATCGGATCTTAACCACATCAAAACACAATTGAACAATAGCCAATCTAGGGTGATGACCAGTGGAACGGGTATAGAGTGACGTGCAGTAAATGCACGTTGCCTCCATCCTCCATTCATTCAATTCCTTAGTACATGCTAGCCATCCCTCCATTAATCCACTTAATTGATATATGCATCGAACTTAACATCCATCGCTTGTCAAATGTGCCACCCTATGTTATATTAACCATTGTCAACCATACTAAATGTGCATATCACATGTGTTTCCATATAACTCAATAAATCATATAGCCACTAGCCCCATTGGCTAGGACTAACAACAAAACCTTAATTTCAATATATGTAGTGTAGCATAGTAGCATAGTTTAATTTCTTGCTTAGATTTTTCTCCATATTTCTTTTATCCTTCTCCATGACTAACACATGTTTTGTGCAGGTGTAACATATAATAGATCATGGCACAATAAAAATAACAGCTCACATAAGCCTTCGTGACATGGATATGAGAGTTTAAAGTAAAGACACTCACACATATCATGAATTTTCCATCACCCATTTGTTGCAAATAGAACCAACATTTGAACATCAATCATGCTCAAACCTGTAGCAGTGTCGAACAATAGCATAACATAAAATAAGAACTAGATATGATCCTTCAATCTACAAGGGAGTCCCACCTACTAGTATTATAGATATATTGTTAGCTTATAATAATAGGCATTAGAAATACTTTGCGGGCAAAAAACCTCTTTGTGATTTTAATCGTCAACAAACTGGAGACTCCATAGGGAAATTTGTTTTCGACAGATTTAGAACTCAAAACTCATGGTTTCATAGACCAAGAACAGTAGAACAAGAAGATATAACCAGGAAGATTATGCAATAGGGGGAAGTGAGCGGTTTTAATGGAAAAATGACCAGGAATTTGGGAATAACTCATGAAAAGTGTTAAGTATGAGGGGTTTTACCACTGTGTGCATAATCATTCAACCAGAATCGATTCTTAGCTTCAAGAATAAACTTTATGGACTTTCTCGCTTAAATTCTCAAATGGATGAAGAAAAGGAAAGCAGAAGCGGGAGATAACCCAAAAAAAAAATATTTAGACAGCAATGAAACCAGATAACAAATTCAAGTGTGCTTTTCAGGGGAAACACCCTAACAATTGTGTAAGATTGATTGATATTGACCAAAAATATCTTGCAGGAGTGACACTGTGGCAGAACTGATCCAACATCTTATTTTTAACCAAATCAACTAAAAGATGGTAAGCAACAAAATCATGACAGAAATAAAATTGCAAAAATTAATACAGCAACAATAAAATGAAAGAAATGTAAAAGCAGTAAGAAATGTTTTAAAAAAAATAGAAAGTAGAAGTCAAACTACCGCAGAGCAAAAAAGAAAATAGTGAAAAAATGAAAGCAGAGCTAGACTACTAGTATACAGAAAATCAACGTTAGAAATTTTCACGTTGGTCCCATGTAATGTTGCAAGTGAAAACCATTAGTGTTGTAGGAAAACAATTGCTCCTGTAAATCCTTTAGAATGTAAGATTTAGTATCCAGGACAAAAGCAATTTTGAAAGGACCCAGAAATAACACTTCAAACGTTGAGGTAATTATCAACCCTTTAACGTATACCATTAGATCATCAAGATACATATGGACATTGACATCAAGAATTGTTTGTATAGGCCTTTTAAAAGTGGCACTTGCATCAGGTAAGCCAGAAAGCATGAATTTATAATTCATGGTACCCCAATCGATGATAAAGGTGGTTTTGTAAGCATCTGCCCCTTTTACCTTGATTTGTTTGTAACTGGAAAAAACAATAAGTAAGGGCATCATCTGTGACCCTACAACCTACTGTAGAATCATTTCCAAATTAGGGGGAGGGAAGGGATTTTTCATAATAGCCTGATTGAATGTGCGAAAATTAATGCAAGTTCTAATATGATCAGTGGCATTCGAAATAGGTACCAATTTGGAAACCCATTCAGGGTACTAGGCCGAAAAAACGATCCCAACCTTCAAGAAATTTTCCAACTCCCCTTGAATAGTTGTTTTAAATGCAGAATTATTAGGTCTTTGTTTTTTCCTAACTGTTTTTATGCCTTCCTTAATGTGGATGGCATGGTGTATAAGACCAGGATCAAAACCACGAAGATCCTCCTAATACCAAGAAAAAACATCTTGAAATTCACCAAGTAGTTTGGAAAACTTCATTTTCTCTTCATCAGAAGATTGTGCACCTATTTTAACATTCTTCAAAGCCTCGGGTGCTCCAATGTCCAAGGATATGATTTCACCCACCTTCCTTTTTGACTCCTCTTCTTTAAGTTTCTCTTTATTGCATACATCACTCAATGAAAACGAACTCACAAGAGGAGTCGAGCCCTTAGGAATCTTGTCATTTTCTATGGGTATAATTTCCTTGGGCTTAAGAGGTTCATTTTGAATGAAAGCACAATTGCTCTCATCATTAGGGAATACCTGCCAAGATTCTATATTGTCAAGGATATGCAAATGATATAGAGATTGAAAAGTACAATCAGGTATGTGAGGCAAAAGTTGTCGATTAGGAGAAACTACAAAGACAACTAATCGATCAACCATTGAATTCAATTCACTCTTAACATGGGTGATGTTGAAAGATAATAGGTTCGAGATAGGTTCCCAAACAGTTTGGGTATATCATTTCATCAACTTGTTGCTAGGAGAGTATATATTACGTATAAGGTTCACAACAAACTCAGAATCTCCAAAAACTGAAAGGTGACCACAACCAAAATTATAGGTGTTTTCAATGCCTAATAAAGCTTCAAAATTAGCGACATTGTTCGTACAAGCAAACTCCAACATGTAAGACAAGTTATGAATTTTCCCTACAGGGGAAATCAAGATAATGACAGCTCCATTACCTTCATTAGAGCATGAACCATCAAAATGCATATGCCACATATCATCATCTAAATCGATTTGTTCCAAGGGAATATTATCCTCCTCGCCAAAGATGGAATACACTCCTAGGTGCTCTTCGATATAGTTTACATTAGGTTGTGGGACATTCTCTATGTAAGGTGAAATCCTTCCCTCTCTAAGGACTATAATTTTTTTACCATTCCGAGGAACGGATAAATGTGTTCCGTCTAGC
>ML826670.1:9706-25456 GCA_009831015.1 Picea engelmannii
TGGGCCAATACCTTGGACTACCAAATACTAGGGCTCACAAACTACCTATGGTAAATCCATTTTAACCGAATCAAGGTTAACCTTAACCCTTGACGGAGTTAAGATTAACCTAACATTCCCCCCTTTAACCTTGACTTGGGTTAGACACTTGCCCATCAAAGTTTAAAACCAAGGATTCAAGATTACAACGTCCCCCCTTAATTTTGTCATCTAGGTCTACATTTAGAACTTACAAGGTTACACATGCCTAAACAAGGTCTTACAATGATATGTTCATTTACATGTGATTTTCAATTTGTCCTTGTGTCAACAAACTCATTCTCCATTTTGTTCCACCGAATGACCTCCATTTGCTTTCTCCAATGCTCCACTTTGATCTTTGAGATGTTTTTTCAATTGCCCTCTGTTGGGACTCGGGAATTTGAATCATCCACATGGCTTCACCATCCAACCAATGCAGCTGATGCTTATCCTCTCCTCCAATTGCTTAGTAGATCAACCACGCACACAAAGCTTCCATGCTTATACAACTGGCTTAATTAATGCTGCCTTAAGTCTCTTTTGTGCCAACTTCCCATCCCAGGAATTGTTAATTTCTTTAAAACCAACAAACTAAGCAAACATATCAGATCTAGATTACATTACTGGAATTATTAATTTTTACTTGCAGCAAAAACTAGAAAAACAATCACACACAGTGAACAATTATTTTCCGCTCTTCTAAATCAGTTCATCATTCAAATATCATCAGAACTTACAAGAGCTGTCAGATTGGGAAAATAGCTCTGAGAAAATTACAAACAAAACAACAAATCTGAAAACCCAAAATCACCTCAATCTGCTGCCCGCTGAGACTGTTGTACGATCTGCTACTACACGGACTGTACAACCTGCTGCTGTACGGACTGTATGGCTTGTACGACTCGCACATGCGAACTGATCTGCATGGTCTGCTGCTGCTGGGCGGCTGTACAAACCACACGTGCGACTGTTCTGAGTTGTACAACCCACACGTGATACTCCCTCAACTATACGACCTGCTGCTGGTAATACTGGTCTTTTTTGCCGAATCTTCCTACTGAAATCTCCTCACCAATGGATGAAAATCAGATCTCTAATTTTCCTCACTTACTCACGTGACTTGTGAATAAATGCTCTTTGTTTCTTTGTCCTTTGCCCTCTCTGTCTTTTATAACTTTGACTTGAGCGAAATCCCTAATCTCAATGGTCAAGATCTAATCATGAGATCAATGGCTCTCTTTTAATTAAATCACTAAGTGACCCAACTTAGTCACTTTATTAATTAAAAGTCACCTTAATAAAAGACGTTCATTTTATTAATTAATTAATAAAGTGAACTCTAGAAAAAACATAGGATACATTAAATGATGATTTTCACAAGTAGACACCCTTGCGGAAATACCTGTTTGAGCTACAGTCACTAACACTCCCTCTTAACGAGAAAGGTAGTCTCCACCACTCTAAGCTTGTTTCTGAAGAAGACGAACTTTCCCTTCACTAAGGGCTTGGTGAAAATGTATGCCAATTGCTCATCTGTAAGAATATATTGGAGTTTGACTGCTCCCTTCAACACTTGGTCTGTGATGAAGTGGTTTCTGATCTCGATGTGCTTTGACCTGTTGTGAAACACTAGATTCTCTGAGAGCTTGATGCAACTCTAATTATCACAGTGGATCACTGTTGGTTCAAGCTCCTGACCAAACAATCCCGTGAGCAGCTTGTGAAGCCAAATGGCTTCACAACTATCTAGACTGGCCGCCATGTACTCGGCCTCAGTCGAACTCAATGCTACTGAGGTCTGCTTCCTACTGAACTAGGAAATGACTGATGATCCCAGATTGAAGCAACAACCAGAGGTGCTCTTCTGATCTATATCACTGCTTGTCCAATCTGAATCTGAGTAGCCCTGCAACATCACACCATCTCCACCAAGGTACTGCAATCCATATCCTACTGTGCCCTGCAAGTATCTGAGCACGTGCTTTGCTGCAACTCAATGAACCTCCCTAGAGTCCACCATGAACCTGACTCAAGGTGTTAATAGCAAAGCAAATGTCTGGTCGAGTGTTGACCAGATACATCAACGAGTCAATTAACTGCCTGTACTGTCTGGAGTTTGCCAACTATGAAGTTGAAGAATCAATCTTCTTAAGGTTGGTCACCATCGGGGTGGCCATCGGTCTGCTATGCTCCATCCCGAATCTCTTCAGGACCTCAAGAGTGTACTTCCCTTGTCCAAGGAAGATCTCACCCGATCGCTGCCAAACCTCAAGTCCCAGAAAGTAATGCATTGGCCCGATATCCTTCATCTCAAATTCTAACGCCAAGTTTGGCTTGCATCCTGCAATCAACTTCTTTGCCCCTGTCAGAATAAGTTCATCCTCATACAACACCAAGATGAGGACCTCAGATCCAACTAGTAAGAAGTATAGGTTGGGATCTACCTCTCTCTTGGTGAAGCCCATGCCTTGCAGATAGCTGTCAATCTTGGCATACCATGCCCTGGGCGTCTGTTTGCGTCCATACAGGGCTTTCTTCAGTCTTCATACATGCATTTCTCTGTCATGGACCTCAAACCCCTGTGGCTGCTCGTTGTAGACCTCTTCCTCAGTGACTCCGTTGAGGAAGGTGGTCTTCATATCCATCTGATGGATGCTCCACCCCATCTTAGAAGCAATAGAGAGTACTGCTCGAATAGAGGAGTATCTGGCTATAGGAGCAAAAGTCACCTCGCAGTCTACTCTCTCTTTTCGAGAGAACCCACAAGCCACCAATCTAAGCTTGGACTTCTCCACACTACCAGCTGCTGCATGCTTTACCTTGTAAATCCATCTAGAAGTCGCCACTGACTTCCCCTCTGGCCTTGGCACATTCTTCTAGACATCATTCCTCATGATGGAGTTGTGCTCCACCATGGCATCCTCCATACCTGCTGGCTGGCTGCTTCCTCAAAGCTGGAGGGATCCGAGTCTATGATGTTGGTCATCAAAGCCTTATACATCACAAACTTTCGAGGAGGCATGCTCTCCTGGAATGTGGTCTTAGGATGCTCAACATGCTCCTGAGTATTCCACAAGGTCTGCTCAAACCACCTGGGCCTCTTGACTGAAGTTGAAGGGGTTGACTGTTCCTCCACCTCCTCTGGAGCCTGGCTCCCTACACTAGAAGTCTCTGCTCTCGGCTCATCCTTTGGGCCCACCTCCTCTGGTCCCTCTGCAACTGTGGGTAGATCCTGAGATTTCCTAGATGCCAAGTTCTCCTCGAACTTGACATCTCGACTCACCATTGTCCTTCGCTGATCTGTCAGGAAGACTCTGTAGCCCTTCGAATCCTTGTTGTACCCCACCAAGATGCCCCTCTCTCCCGAGGGCTGCAACTTTGTCCTCTTCTCCACAGGGATGTGGATATAGAGTGGACAACCAAAAATCATGAGATGTCCTATCACAGATCTCTTGCCTGTAAATGCTTCCTTCGGTGTTTTATCCTCCAGTATCCAGTGTGGGCTCTTGTTCTACAAATACACAACTCTGTTGCATGCCTCGACCCACAGAAACAAAGGAAAACTCTAATCATGGATCATGGCCTTCACACACTGATGATAGACCCATTCTTCCTCTCTGCAACCCCATTTTGCTGCGGGTTGTAGGCCACAGTCTTCTCCCTCTTGATCCCTGCCTCCTTGCAAAAATCAATGAACTCATTGGAGGTGTACTCTGTTGATATTATGGTAGCTACGGGAGGTATTAACCTCCATATGTAACCTTTGACTAGAGTAGAATATTCCGGAAGCAAGAGAAACCCTAAACAGATGTGTGAAAACCCTAGAAGACATGTCGGCTCAACAAAATATATAATATTAAGGTATTATCCTCCATGAAGACAAGTCGACCTCACAGGAAAAAGATAAACAAAAAATATAATTACTAGAAAGTTGTTGAAATTTTTAATGATTGCTCAAGCACATGTAGTTTCTTTTCAATTTAGCATGAACTTGAACCATAAACAATGCAACAACATAATAGCTGCAGTAACCAAGATCACAATAAGAATAACCATGCACAAGACACAAGAAGTTATCTTGGGAAACCGTTCTCAACCAAGGGAAAAACCCGACAACCCTTTACTATATTGCCAAGAGAAGAACCTTCACACCATAAACCCTAGCGCACACAAGAGGGTGCTCTATGACCAAGAAATTTAGCGCATAAGAAAAGTGCGCACCAAATTTCAGCTCACCAAGCTAAGCGTTTAGTGAATGAGATATGATCCACAATGGGGATGTATCTCTCTTATAAATACATGACCTAACTCATCAAATAGATGTGTCTATTGGCACAATAGGGGCGACTTATACAACTCAATAATATAATTAATCTTTTACACAATATTAATTATCTTTACACAGTAGAGTCGACTTGTACCCTTCACAATACAAATTAGGGTTACACAATAGTCTTACTCTTTGACAATATAGCAAGGGGTTTCACACACATCCTCTAGTGCTCTGCCACTAGGGACAAGCCCACATGTGCTCAACCACAAGGGACGTCACTCTCAAACAGATCAACTCAACTAAATCCATAGGGGTACGAACTGGAGAGCCATCTCAAGTCAACTCAATTAAGTCCATAGCAGTACGACAGGAGACCATCTCAAGTCAACTCAATTAAGTCCATAGGAGTATGACAAGAGACCATCTCAAGTCATCTCAACTCAGTCCAGAGGAGCACGATAGGAGACCAACACAAGTCATCTCAACTCAGTCCAGAGGAGTACGATCTGGAGAATGTCTCATGAAGCTACAATCATCAACAAAAGTCAGGTCAACCCAGATTAATATAAATAGAGGACGTTTTGGCTCATTTGTTCATTCACTCTCACTTAGGAAACTAGAAACAGTGAGCAAGTTTGGAGGAGGAGCAACAACAACTGCAGTTGTACGGTTTTATATTGTTCAGTCTTTCTGGTACTTTCTCTTGTGCGCTACCCTTGGAGAAAGTGTGCTC
Source organism: Picea engelmannii (assembly GCA_009831015.1). Lineage (NCBI taxonomy): Eukaryota > Viridiplantae > Streptophyta > Pinopsida > Pinales > Pinaceae > Picea > Picea engelmannii. The sequence continues at coordinate 14,734 of ML826670.1, forward strand.
TCTTGGTTGTCTGTTGGTTCTGGTGTGGCTTCCTGGAATCATTCTTTCTGTCAAAGGTTAAGGTGCTCGGGGGTGGCTTTGTGCCTGTGGTTGGGTGACAATGGTGTAGCATTGTCTATGGTTAAACAAGCACATCGACATTATTCTAACAGGTTATGGGCCCACACTACCTTTAGAACAGTCTAACCGCTGAAAGTTAGATCGGGAGTTCCTTGTCAAGCTCGTTGTAGCACCAATTGCAACTGAAATAGGGTTTCTGATTTTGCAGCTGCAATAAACCCTAAACCTAAATTCTTGGGCACTTTCAGTGAAGCATTGGACCTAATTTTTGGGTATTCTAGTGCGCCCTAGCCTAAAGCACCCTCTAGTGCCCTCAGCCAACAAAAAAACGTCAAGTTTGAGTTTTTGGGTCAAAGTCAAAGTCAAATGTTGACTTTTGGTCAAAATTGATTTTTGTGGTCAAAGTTGAAATTTTAGGGTTTCTAGCTTGTTCTAATCATTGAACCTTTTTGATTTAGTTTCTAACCTCCTCTTTTCAAGATGGTGTCAAGTTTTAGATTAGAAGACAAGCTGAACGATACCACAAATTTCAAAGGTATGCACTTGTATATTATTTTCAAGTTATATCATCTAGCAAAGCATGAGTGTGTTTGCAGGGGATCTACAAGAGATCTTGTCCTAGCAGTGAATTAAGTATGTTCAGAGGAACAAGCACACCCTCCCTAGTAGCGAAGACTCCAGGTTTGTTTATTTAAAAATTGATATATCTCTAGCTATTATGGCATTATTACGATCTTATGCTGCATCTTGATCTATTGAAGTTATGATCATTATACTAACCCCTTAATACTAGAGATACACTTGTTGATCTCCTCTCTAGAAGATATTCTTGTTCTTATGTAAATGCTTATTGTTTACGAGATGAAGTTGATCTCCTTTAGGAGATGTTCTTGGTTACTGACCTAGACTCTAGGCAGGATATCTTCCATGGAGGATACCATGGAGATTTTGTTCTTCTTGTTTCTTGTTCTGGGCAGGTCATAAGAGATCAATCTGAGAGGGAGTCAGACTAAGAGGTAGTTAGTGATCAAGAAGAAGCCAACATAGTTTTGTGACACTTTGCAGAATGCAAAGGGGCATGCAACGGACGAAAGCGTGGTCCGAGGATTCTCTTAGATAGAGGGAGTTGATTTCAGAGTTTGAGATGAAGGATCTTGACTGGATATATTGGTATTGGAAGCGTGGCTGGCACCAGATGAGATCTTTAGTGATGAGATTGAAGAGGTTTATCATGATGGACATGAAGTCCATGGCCACACCTATGATGACACATCTGAGGAAGCTGTGTGACGGGATAGGCATTTGCTTTGCAGAGAGCACCTTGTGCTAGTATATGGTTGAGCCATGATCGTATTATTGGGTTACAACATAGCATGCAGGTACCTATGTTATGGTACAGATAGATATGATTGATCTATGATGATGAAGTATGGCTGTCGGGATATATAGTTTTTGGATTGGTAGTGCAGAAGACAGATCTATCCCCCGGGGTGCTACTTCAGCTTGGGATCGAGCAGGATTTCCAGACAAGCAGGGAAGCATATATCTGTAGCACTCACTCATATATCATAGCCATTAACGCAAGATATGAAGCAAGGTGGTTTTTCGAATGATCTTGCAGGACTTCATCAGAGACATGGTGCACGAAGGAGCAGTGAGGCTGCATCACTTGTCCACAGATGAGCAGATCGCTGACATTTGCACTAAGCCTCTATCTGGGACAAGCTCGACAAGAAGGCAAATGTTTCCTTGGGGGAGTATTGATGATTGCAACATTGTGCGGATATTCCAAGATTGATCAGACGGACTTGATCATGTGGGAATAGGCCCAGATGTAATCTTCGACGGACTGAAGATTTGAGTTGCTGCTAGATATCCTATGTGTGAATTGCATCGGGCCTTGAAACTCTCACGAGTAGATGAGTAGTTAACTCACGAGTAGGTGAGTAGCCCCGATAAGCATCGGGTCGACTCTATCTCCACAGGAACTGGGCTGCAGACCAGGGGAGATAGGGAACATCTACATCCAGAGTGCAAACCAGGGGGGATAGGGAACATCTACATCCAGAGTGCAAACCAGGGGAGATAGGGAACATCTACATCTGGAGTAGATGTGCCCTAACATAGTCTTCGATGGACAGAAGACTCGAGGTGCTTGAGGTGCAATTCCACATGTCCGATAGCATCGAGTTGAATGCATTCACGGAGTGATCCTATGAGAGGATCACCATGAGGTGTTTGTGGCTTCGATGTGGTCATAATTCTTGTCATGGGACAAGATCGACCCGAGGTGCTAAACACACGTGTCCGATAGCATCGAGCTAAATGCATTCATGGAATGATCCTATGAGAAGATGAACTATGAGGTGAATGTGGCTCTGATGAGGTCATGATTCTTGTCATGGGACAAGAATGACCCGAGGTGCTAGACACATGGTGGTGGAGATGGATCATCAATATAGCTAAATGAGGCTCATGGATATTGTGATATTGTCTATGACAAAAGAATATCAAGAGCAAGTACGACGATATGTTTTGATGCTAGATTGCTACCAGATGATGCTGATAGTGATGATGATACTCGTGACTTGATCTATAATGATGCTATCTGTAGAATGGTCTACAATACTATGTGAGTCTTTCCCATGCCATTGGAAGATGGATGAATGTGTTTGAGACCATTAATACCTCCCTAGATAAGATGGAGTGTTGATATTATGGTAGCTGCGGGAGGTATTAACCTCCATATGTAACCTTTGACTAGAATAGAATATTCTGGAAGCAAGAGAAACCCTAAACAGATGTGTGAAATCCCTAGAAGACATGTCGGCTCAACATAATATATAATATTAAGGTATTATCCTCCAGGAAGACAAGTCTGCGTCACAAGAAAAAGATAAACAAAAAATATAATTACCAGAAAGTTAGGTCAACCTAGCCAGAAAAGTCAGTGGACAGATTAATATAAATAGAGGATGTCTTGGCTCATTTGTTCACTCACTCTCACTCAGGAAACCAGAAACAGTGCACAAGTTTGGAGGAGGAGCAACAACAATTGCAGTTGTACGGTTTTATCTTGTTCAATCTTTCTGGTACTTTCTTGTGCGCTACCCTTGGAGAAAGTGCGCTCTCTTGGTTATTTGTTGGTTCTGGTGTGGCTTCCTGGAATCATTCTTTCTGTCAAAGGTTACGGTGCTTGGGGGTGGCTTTGTGCCTATGGTTGGGTGATAATCATGTAGCATTGTCTATGGTTAAACATGCACATCAACATTATTCTAACATACTCACCCCCATTGTTTGTCCTCAACACCTTGATCTTCCTTGCTCTCATGTTCTCCACCTGAGCTTTGAACGATCTAAAATGATTGAAGACCTCATCCTTGGTCTTCATGAAGTAGATCCAGGTCTTCCTGGAGAAGTCATCAAAGAAGGTCACATAATAGGATGCGCCCTTCACTGAAGCAATTGACATAGGCCCACCAATGTTAGAATGTATCAGATCCAAAATGCCTTTGGATTGAGTCTCGTTGCCAAGAAATTATGCCTTGACATTCTTTCCAAGAGCACAACCTCTGCACACCCCTTGATGATCCAGACTCAAGTTTGGAAGCCTAGTGACCATCTGCCTCAGTAATGGTAGAGCTCTGTGATGGAGATGACCCATCTTCCCGTGCCACAACTCACACAAGCTCTCACTGGTGTGCATCAATGCTTGAATAGGTTGGCCCTGAAGTCTATATAGGTTCCCATCCTGGACTCCAATCCTCACAACAGTGTCTGGACTGGCTCCCTTTGGGCGAATGAACACCTGCACCCTCTGGAAGTTAACCTCATAACCTTTATACTCCATCACTGAGATGGACAAAAGGCTCTTCTTCAGGCCAGGTACATATAGTACCTCCTCTGCATCAATGGATCCTCTTGACTCAAGCTGGAACTGCATTGCCCCCTGACCCCTCACTGGATACTTGGCATTTTTTCCAAGCTCTAAGTGGAGCTCCGAGTCATTTGATATATTGTTGAACAACTCTATAGCCTTTGTCATGTGGCGGGATGCGCTGTTGATGAATGCAACTATGTGAGACATTCTCCAGCTTACAAACATGTGAGATGTGGATCCTTGCAGCTATGTGAGTCTTTCTCTTAGCTTACAAACTTGAGAGAAAGCCCCTAAGAAGGGTACGTGGTTCCTGCCTGAGACAGAGCTAGGAACGTAGAGATGACCTCCTCCATTCAGAGAGTTGAGAAGAAATCCAGATGATTATCCAGTGGGAAAGGTGATCTGTTGAGTTAGACGTGCCTGTGGCTGAGCACAAGGTGAACGTGTGAAATCCCAAAGTGCTGGGTGCATCGTCATGTGAACATAAATGAAGATGATGTATTAGTCTCCTCTGAGCAACAAAGTTGACTAGAAGACTTCAGATGATTCTCCTGTGTGAGGCAGTGGGAATGAAGATCCGGAGAGTGGACGTGCATGTGGACGAGCACAGGTGAATGTGTGAAGATCTGGTTCTTTTGTGTAATGTAGTGAACCAGAGATATGACATCCCTATTGATGTGCCCATAGTGGATGAACACTAGTGGGTGTATCAGATCCTTTCCTATATATTGTTCAAGAGTCAGACCTGCCTGTAACCCTAATTATTATGTAAAGGGTATAGGTCGGCCCCACCTTAATGTGATTAATAATAAATGTAAAAGATAATTAATATTAAATTAATAATAATAATAATAATAATAATAATAATAATTATAATAATTATAATTATAATTATAATGTGACTTAGAGAGGTTGGCCCTGTTGAGACAATAGACACTTCAATTGATAGGTTTAGGTTAGTATAAGTAAAAGTAAAATCCCCATTGTGGAAACTTATCTTTCATGTGAGTTTGGAAATTTCAGCAAGTACATCTACTTGGGAAAAGGTGCGCACCTCTCTTGGGCGCTAGTCTTCTAGGGTTTGAGCACCCTCTTGTGTGCTAGGTCTTTCTTGGTGGTGAACGTCTTTCTCTTGAAGATTATAGCAAAGGATTTGGCTGGGTTTTCTTCCCTTGTTGAGAAGGGTTTCCCAGGATACTTCTTGTGTTCTTGTGCATGGTGTTTCTTCTTGTGATCTTGGTTGCTGCAACATTATTGTCTATGGTTATGTTAAATGATAAAATGGAATGAACTTCATGCTTAACCTAGCTTATTGAAAATTCAACATGGTATCAAAGCATAGGTCTTTAAGAACCCATTGCACAAGCATCTACTAGTCTCCTCTCTTTTTTGCAGAATCGTACGACCCTCCTAGGGTTTCCAGAAAATCCGTACGACCTTCCTTTATGACGTGTTTCAACCCTTAAACACTTGAACGTTGGGGCTAATTTTGGCATAGGAGAGTACGGCCTCCTCCAGCGCATCTCCAGAGACTCTCAGAGTGACATTCCAAGCATTTTGAAATTTTAGCCCTAGGGTTTCTAGGGTTTCGCCAATTTCTGCAGAAATTTCAGAATTAGTGTTTCTGCAAACTCATTGTAGGAGCTCTTCAGCTCACCATTGTTCTCCTATCTTTCAAAGGCTTATTGTTGGCGGTCATAAATCCAATAAAACCTAAAAGTGCTAGCCTAGCCTAGCCGTTAGGTTTTCTAGCGTAGTTGACAAAGGGTTGTGAAGAATCTAAAATTATGATGAACAAAAACTATGATGGAAGATAAGCGTGATGAATCAAGCAATTTCAAAGTTCTTGAAAGACAAGACTTCAGAAGAAGACTTATTGTGGGTAATACAAAAGGGTTTACCAGAGACAACTATCAATGAATGGAAGGAAGATAACCTCAAGGAAGCCAATCACCTACTCAAACCCTGGCATTGAAGGGCCAACTTCAAAATAACAAAGATGACAAAAGGTGACACCGTGACTATCTTCTTCATAAAGATCTTAGAGGATAGAGATCAACCAAGAGCCATTGGAGAAATCATATCAGTCTCCTCAGGTATGCACTTGTATATATTATTTGTATCATTATCATTAGGGAAAATTGCAGGAGGAAGGAACCTTTGCTGAAGTCATGGATCTAGAGGGATCTTAGTGCATTCAGAGGAACAACACACTCAAAGTAAAGACTCTAGGTTTGATTGTTGTAATTGTCATTCCTCTAACCTATATTTCTATAAGTTTGCTACATTACAAGTAGGTGTTGTAGCTGTGACAACATTCCTTAAATTGTTTTGATTCTAGAGATGTACTCATTATGCTCCTTTAGGAGATATTCTTGTGTTGGTTCCTTTTGTTTTCTTGTTCCAGATAGGTTAACAAGAAAAGGAAGATGTTTATCCTTCAAAGGGAGCCACTTGACTCAGAAGGAGTCAAAACTATTTGAGAAAGAGGAAGAATAGAACCATCATTGAGGAAACCAATGCAATAATGCATGATCAGAATCCTTCTATGATCCTATGGGCAGAAGCATGCATGACACAATATATGTTCAGAACAAGAGTATTCACCAGATCTTGAAAAACACAACTCCCGAGATCTTGAAAAACACAACTCCCGAAGAAGCCTCCACCAGAGTGAAGCCTGAGATTGAACACTTCAGGATATTTGGGTGCCCAGTGTATTTTCATGTACCCAAAGAGAAGAAGTCCAAGATAGATCCCTTAGAAAGAAAGGATACAGTGAATCTTCAAAGACATTCCAGATTGACATCCCTAGTCAGAGACAAATTGAGATAAGCAAAAACGTTGTCCTTGAAGAAGAGATAGTCTTTCAAAGACCCAAAGAATCTCAGATGGAGATTGACAGTGAGACAATACCTTCTCCCCCTTCAGTAGTCCAGAGGGAGACATGCATTATTCCAGTTGATCCAGTTTCTCCAGTTGATATGTTTAGAGATATTGCAGTAGGGCATAAAAGGCCTACCTAGACTCACACTGCAAGAGGCAGAGAAACATACAAGCCTCTCAAGGCACATCCCGATAAAGCAAAAGAGATTTTCAAGCTATCCTTCAGTCATGAGCCACTTCATTGATGTTGAGCCGCCTTGTCTTAGAGAAGCAACAAGAGAACAGGTATGGCAAGATGCCATAACAAAAGAATACCGATATATCTTAAAGAATGATGTATAAGATATTATTCAGGGACCAGAAGGGAAGTTTGTGGTAACTTCCAAGTGGATCTATAAGATCCAGCATGCAGCTGATGGAAGTGTTGAGAAATACAAAACACGATCTATAGCCAGAGGTTTCTCATAAACAGAGGGAGTTGTCTACGATGAGACACTTGACCTTCCATCCGTACTACCATCCATGAGTTGGAAACTATATCAGATAGATAGAATCTTGATGAGTTTGGATTTCAGCAAGAGTGTTGCTGATTCAAACCTATATCATTACAGTGTTGGTGACAAGAGCCTGATCCTAATGACTTATTCAGAAAGCGTTGTTGTTGTATACAAGTAATCCTTGACTTCTGAATTCGAGATGAAGAATCCGAGTATGATGCACTACTTCTTTGGACAAGAAGTATGACAGAGGATCGATAAGATTTTTCTAAGTCAAGGAAAATATACAGTGAAAATATTTAAAGAAGAAGATTGATGATGATTTAGACGAGACTGATCCACAGCTGATTGGATCACTAATGTATCTGGTTAACACCAAACTTGATTCATGCCATGCAGTGAATGTGCCTAGTCATTTCATGAGTCAACTGAGACAGACTCACTAGACAACAACATAACATTTATTGAGATATATACAAGGCACAATTGGATATGGCCTGAGATATGCCTCCAGTATGAACTTGAGTTTGCAGGATATGTCGATTCAGATTGAGCAGAAAGTACAGTGAACCAGAAGAGAACATCCGACTGATGTTCTATCGTGAAGTTTTCCATGGTTTCCTAATGCAACAGGAAACAAAACTCTGTAGCCTTGAGTACCACAAAGGTAGAGTATATATAGCATCGAGTGTGCGAAGCAATGTGGCTTCACAAGCTTCTGACAGATTTACTTGACCATAAGATGGATCCTATGATGATAACCAAGAGTCGTGAGTAAATCTCCTTGAGAACCCAGTGTTCCTCGATGAGATGAAATATCCTTATATCAGAGATATGATGCAAAGGAAAATCGTACACATGCAATACCTTCCTACACATGAGCAGATTGTAGATATCTTCACCAAATTAACTTCGTGAAGAATGGGTCCCTAGTTGAGAGGGAGTGTCAATAACTCCAGCCAAGACAAAATTCAAAATACATCCGTGTGAAACTTGGCATGATACAGAATGCCTCCCTAGCTGAGAGGGAGTGTTGATGAATGCAACTATGTGAGATATTCTCCAGCTTACAAACCTGTGAGATGTGGATTATTGCAGCTATGTGAGTCTTTCTCTCAACTTACAAACCTGAGAGAAAGCCCCTAAGAAGGGTACATGGTTCCTGCCTGAGACAGAGCTAGGAACGTAGAGATGACCTCCTGCATTCAGAGAGTGGAGAATAACTCTAGATGATTATCCAGTGGGAAAGGCGATCTGTTGAGTTAGACGTGCCTGTGGCTGAGCACAAGGTGAACGTGTGAAATCCCAACGTGCTGGGTGCATCGTCATGTGAACATAAATGAAGATGATGTCTTAGCCTGTTAAAGTTTCTTGCTTAATCTGTTATTATTAATCTTGATTATAACAACAACATAATAAGGATCTTACTAAAAGAAACACAATCACAGAGTACACAAGCATTTATCGTGGGAAACCCTCAAGCGGAAGAAAACCCACCAAAACTTCTTTAATATAGATTCAATAACCAAGTACAGTGTCTCTCACAAGAGAGATCTCACCAAACAGAAGATCCACCAGAAACCCTAACCATAACAGAGTAGCGCACCACTTAGACCAAGATAGTCCTTCACCAAGATGACCTTCATCTTTACTGAGATACTCTTTCTTGTAGCTGTGTCACTTCTCCTTGAAGCTGCGTCACTCTTAGACTTACGCACTTGATAGAGAGAGCTTGATGAGTGTGTGTACAAATGAGGTGCTAGGCCTCTTATAAATACAAGTTGTGCCCCCCCAATAATTAAGTCAGGACCGACCTGTCCACTTTACCTTTCTAATTTACATTTGTCTTGTCTAGGCACAATAGGGCCGACTTGTCAATATATATATTTTATCTTTTGCTTTATCCAGAAAAGGGGATAAGAATATTCTTGCAGTTATACAATATTTTAACACTCCCTCTTAACAAGAAGGATATTCTTTATCTTTTGACAGGTCATTGGATGTCATCATCAACTGAACAATATCATCTGGGCAATATCATCAACTGGACAGTAGCATCAACTGGATAACATCATCAACTGGATAACATTATCAACTGGGTAACAACATGCATCAATATAATCCACTTGGTCATTTGGCATCACGATCACTAACTGGTTCTTTCATGAATCCATATTAAAGAAGTTTTGTTCTCTTTATCTTTGCGCAAAAGATACTCTTTCTTTCTTTCATCTTCACGTAGAAGATACTCTTTCTTATCTTAACACAGAAGATATCTTATATTCACACAGAAGATATCTTATCTTCACACATAAGATATTCTCTGAGTTTTTCCATTCCTTTTATGTTCTCCCTTCTCTTGTAGTCATCTATCTCACCCATCCACTGGGGAGGACTACTACCATAGCTTCACTCCTAGTCATCCCACATGAACTAGAGAAGCTAAGATGCTAGCCTAGGCAAGACTAGACTCCCTTTCCATGATCCACACAGGATCACGACACAAACCTCAAGAGCCAACTAACCATTCCACATGGTCAAGGTTTGTGTTCCAGGCTACTCAATCCTTGGCCAGAGGAGAGTATCTGCCCGCTGCCCCTTGGAGAAACATCCACACTCCTTTCTACGATGGTGGTCACACCCCTCTCTACGAGGGTATTCTAGCATGTCCATAGAGTATCCAAAACTCAACACTTGGACAGAGGCCAACTTTGGCAAATTTCTCATTCCCCTTCTCTACGAAGGTGTCTTCCTTCTCTACGAAGGTTTCTTCTCTTTCTCCTTCTCTACGAAGGTCTACCTGTGGGATTGCTCATTCCTTCTCTTGTGGTCCAAAATCTTTCCATGGTATAATACCATGCTACCCATTTGCTTGGGCACCATCCATCTATTGGATAACGTTCATCTTGATCAAAATATCTGGGCACCATCCATCTGCTTTCCTAACTGCACTAAATCACGATCCTCCATTGTGAACTTGGAGACATAGCTCCCTCTTGCACCAAACTAAGAGCTTCTAATCATCATCCTTGAAGTTTTCTTCTGTAATATCTTGGGTGCCTTCTTAAGTTCGAACATTTCTTTCTTTCTGACTTCATACTGGATCAACTTGCTCCCTCTGCATCTATAAGAACAGTGCTGGAGCAACCTGCAATTACCTGCATCTCATCAACTATATTTGAGTATCCATCTTTCTCTTCATCTTGAACATTTATGTTCTGTGTCTTTAGGAGCCTCTTGCTTCTATATGAATACAGGATACTGTCTGGTTCATACTGACTATCACCATATCATAAGTCCTTCTCATGCTGTCTAACTTCTGCAAGTCAAGGCATAAGTTCTTTCTTCCGAGACCTGTAAACTTACTTACAACATGCTTTCTGAGATATGTCACTTAGCC
>ML826670.1:47656-62996 GCA_009831015.1 Picea engelmannii
AGGGAGAAGACTATGATGATTACTTGTTCCAATAAACCAGACATACCTCTACATGAGTCTTTATATCATCCACAATATCCATGGGTTGGAATTCTACATCAGATGAATGCAAAGACTGTTCTCCAGAGCAATTGAACAAAGAGCGTATGAAGAACAACCTCAAGACTTTGAAGCATACTAGAAAGAGACCCTTGTATGTAGATGGAAGAAGATAACTTGGTGGAGAACCTCCAGTGCACAGCAGAAGCGTGGTGAAGATTTTCTATAACAGAGATATTGTATCAAGATGATTACTCAGAAGATCAGATCTCATGATGACAGAAGAAGTGCCACATGGATATGTTCCGGTTTTCCAACAATGATATACTTTATTGATCAGAGCTACATGAACCCTTCAGAGAAAACCAGTGTTCCAGATCGAAGTACTTTTGAAATCAAGCATTACATTATTCGTGATGAAGTCCAGAAAGGAGAAAGTGGTTCTCCAATACATATCTCCACAGATGAGCAAATAAGCAAACATTTTGGTAAAGCTTCTGTCCAAGATGAAAGAGTTTGCGTACTCAAGCTGGAGCTCGTGGAGACGACTTCCTTATTGAAAAAGGAAGAGATGACTCCCAGGTTGGGAGGGAGCACTGATATATTATTGATTAATGGACAGTCATTTTTCAGTTTGAAAAATGGTCCAGGATGAGCAGATACTTTCCAGTTCGGAAAGTGGATTGAGATTTCTGACGGACAAACATTTTCCAGTTCGGAAAATGGTCCAGATTGCTGATGTACCATAGACAACGACTTCCCATTGTGGTTAACATGGGAAGTGATCTAGGGCAGTCTCTCTTCTTGAGGGTTACTCAAGAAGAATGGTCCGCCTCGCCGGACAATGATTTCTCATTGTGGTTAACATGAGGAATGGTCCGTTTTGGAGGTTGGTGCAGGACAATCATTTCCTCTTGTGGTTAACATGGGAAATGGTCCAGATAGTCATTCCTTAGGGCGGATTCATTCTCTCCAGGATGCACTTTGTTTAGTCTCGGAAGAATGGCCCAGGGTGGGGAATGGTCTAGGTTCAACAATCAAGGACAAACATTCCTTAGGGCAGACTCATTCTCTCCAAGTTACACTTTGTTTAGTGTCAGAGGAATGGCCCAGGGTGGGGAATGGTCCAGGATCAGAAAATTAGGACAGTTATTCTTCCTTGCTTGAGAAGAATAGTCCAAATAGCTCATCATTGATGTCTTACCTTTTTGAGGGCAGATACTCTTCCGAGATCTCACAGATGTGAGTGGAAGAATGGCCCAGATGATTCAGTTTTTATCATAACATTGTTTCTGTGCAGGTTGATATCAAATGATTGTTATGAAGACTGCATGTCTCTAGACAGTATACTACTGTGGTGGATGTGTTCCACTGTTTGGTCAAGTACCTGTGTGCTACTTGGTGTGGTAGTATACCATTAGATTGTAGTTGTGTACTACTATGGATAGACACAGTTGTGTTCTATTGAATGATATTGTTCCAATTGACTTGAAGACTATCAACAGTGTTGAAAATGATTATCAGCTAGATGGATGATCAATGAACAGAGTTTTCCTAGACAGAAAATGGTTATCGTGTCACTCTGTGGAGTGAGCATCATGTCTGATTACTCAGATAGAGTATGGTTCCGAGAGATGATGCAGCTGATGACACTGATGGTGATGATGGTGCTCATGATCTAGTCATGATATAGTCTATACAACTATGTTGATGCTACCAGGTGAATGGTATGTTTGTGCTCTAGACCATTACCTGTAATACCTCCCTAGCTAGGAGGGAGTAATGATATTATGGTAGTTGCGGGAGGTATTTACCTCCACGTGTAAACCTGACGAGAATAGAATACTCTGGGAAGCAAGAAGAAACCCTAATGAGTTGGCTAATAACCCTAGAAGACATGTCGGCTCAAGAAGATAACTTGTATTAGGTTATTAGCCTCCAAGAGAAGAAGTCGGCCAGAAGAAATAATATATACTGAACAGATAGATACCTAGAATGAGAAGTTGGCCTAGGCAGTTAGCCAGAATTACTATAAATACAGGAGGCAGTCTTAGAATTGCAGAGCAACACTTGTGCGCACTGCAGTGCCCAGTTTTGTGCGCAGGTTTGGAGGAGAGCTGCCATTGCAGCTGTTGCAGCTAGCAGATCACGTTGGCTTGGACTATCTCTTGGTTAGGGTTTGGACTATCTGGACATCTCTTGTTGGTGCGCTATCCTTGGGGAAAGGAGCACTATCCTTTGTTTGGCTATCTAGCCTAGGGTTTGCTTTCAGAGTGATTCTCTGTCAAGGTTAAGGTGCTCGGAGGGTGGCTTCGGCCTATGGTTGGGTGACAATAGCGATATTGTCAATGGTAAAACGAGCACATCCATTATATTCTAACACAACTATCTCCAAACTTGCGCACTTGTTGAGTGGCTTGAGTGAGTGAGCTAATGAGCCACTAGCCTCTCTTATTTATACTGGCTGACAAGTGGTAGGGAGGTGTCTCTTCATCAAGTAGGGCCAACTTCTTCTCTTAGTGGCTAAAACTACTTTAATTAGGCCTAGGGGCCGACTTCGGGCCGACTTCTTAATTAGCAACATTTAATTAGGGTTTGACCAATCCACAAAAGGGGATTTGGTCATTTACAAAGCCCGACATGATCAATCCACAAAAGGGGATTGAACTAATTAATAATAACTCAATAATAGGTAGAATACTCTTTGCAGTTACAATATTTCAACACCCCCCCTTAACAAGAAGGGTATTCTACAATACAACATCATCGGAGAGAGAGGGCAACAACATCATCAACGTCTTGAACACTGATTGACATATCTATAACTCATCAGAAGTTTTTCTCATCATCAATATCGTCATCCACAACATGGAGCTGGAATGACATCATCATCATCTGCTTCAACATCAATTAGTATAACACTAATATATCATCATCATCAATAACAACACGAGAATGATACAACATCAACAACAACATCATCATCATCACAACACAAAGGATGGAGCAACAACATCATCACAACACGAAGGCTGGAGCAACAACATCATCACAACATGAAGGCTGGAGCACCAATATCATCATCATCACGGGGCAACAAAATGAGGTGGGTGTAACAACATTTTGTGGTACTCTGACAGTCCCTAAGGAATTGCCCAGGAATCATAAGATTCCCTAGGATATAAAATCCTAATGGAGCTACCACGTGGTACTTTGACAGACCGTCCTTACTGGACCTTCGAGATCTGGCCAAGAATCATAAGATTCCCTAGGATTACAAAAATCCTAACAGAGCTACCACTATTGAACACAACTAGCATATACATGCACATGTACTCTGACAGACTGTCCTTACCAGACCTTTGGGATCTGTCCAGGGATGATCAGTCCCCTAGGATATAAAATCCTAATTGAGCTACCCGTTGTTGGTTAGGATACTATAGTATCATCAACATCACGCCCCCTTTTGAGGGAGGTCCTTTCGGACTATACCAAGCTTGTCTCGAAAGTGCTCAAACTTTACACGAGACAGAGGCTTGGTCAACACATCTGCAACTTGCTCATATGTGCCAACATATTGGATCTTTATGGCTCCTCTCTACACCACATCACGAATGTAGTGATACTGGATTTCTATGTGCTTTGACTTGTCATGGAACACAGGGTTCTCTGTCATCTTTATGCAGCTCTAGTTATCACACAGAATCATGGTTGCTTTCATCTCCAGATCAAATAGACCTGCCAACAATTTCCGAAGCCATATGGCTTCACAACTGGCGGAACATGCAATAATGTATTCCGCTTCTGCTGTTCTGAGAGAAATACTAGATTGCTTCCTACTCTGCCATGAAGTCATAGCTGACCCCAGATTGAAACATCCTGAAGTGCTCTTTTTGTCAGAAACACTTCTAGCCCAATCTGAATCGGTATAACCAATCAGTCTGAAGTCATGATCTCCATTATAACAGAGACCAAAGTCCAACGTACCCTTAAGGTATCTCATCACATGTTTTGCAGCAACAAGGTAAACATGTCTGGGCTCTACCAGATACTGACTCAAGGTGTTCACAACAAAACATATATCTGGCCTAATGTTCGTCAGATACATCAACGATCCAGTGATTTGTCTGTACAACGTAGTAGCAACCAATTCTGACGAAGTATCAATCAGGAGCTTCAACTTTGTTTCCATGGGTGTGTTCATGGATTTATACTCCATATCAAACCTCTTCAATATTTCTACTGCATACTTACCTTGGTTAAGGAAGATCTTCTCTGGGCTCTGCCAAACCTCAAGACCTAAGAAATAGTGCATGAGGCCTAGGTCTTTCATCTCAAATTCTGGAGCGAGCTTCTTCTTACAATCAGTGATGAGCTTTTCTTCTCCAATTAAGAATAAGTCATCCACATACAACAACAATATAATAGGCTCATCATTCATAACCTTGAAGTAAAGGTTAGAATCAACTTTACTCTTGCTAAAGCCCAAGCTCGTCAGAAAACTGTTAATTCTTCCATACCAAGCTCTAGGAGCTTGCTTCAATCTGTACAAAGTCTTCTTCAACCTGCAGACACGTGTCTTTCTGTCTCCAACTTCAAACCCTTGAGGTTGTTCTATATACACTTCTTCTTCAATGACACCATTTAAGAAGGTTGTTTTCACATCCATTTGGTGTAACTTCCACTTCATCTTAGTTGCAAGAGCTATGATGGTTCTGATAGAAGTGTATCTGGCTACAAGAGCAAACGTCTCTTTGTAATCAATGCCTTTCTTCTGAGAAAATCCGCGAGCTACAAACCTTGCTTTATATTTCTCAATACTTCCATCAACAACATGTTTTATCTTGTATAGCCATTTGGAAGATACCACATCTTTGCTCTTCGGTATGGGAACTATTTCCCATACATCATTCTTTATAATTGATTGGTATTCTTTTGTCATGGCATCTGCCCATTCTTTCTTCTGAACGGCTTCTTCAAAGCAAGTAGGTTCCTTCTCTATGAGATCACACATCAAAGCCATATGACTGGAGAATGGCTTAGGTTTCTTGACTTGTCTCATGGTTCCTTCGGGGGCACCATACCTCTCTCCATCTTGAATAAGATCCCTCACCCAAGATGGCTTTCTCTTGTGAGAGATCGTCATCTGGGGAGGTTCTTGAGATTCTATCATATCATGATCTTCTTGAATCTGATCATCGGGGGAGACTGTGACTTCCCTCACTAGTTTCGTAACTCTGGGAGCTACAAGCTCTTCTTCATATACTTCTTCAAGCTGGCATCTCCTTGATTTCTTGGGTGTTGCATCTTCATCAAAGGTTACACCTCTGTTGATCTCAATGTGATGGTAACATGGTATATAGATTCTGAAGGTCTTTGAGACCTCACAGTATCCAACAAATATTCCCTTCTTTCCTGAAGGGTCCAGCTTGGTGCTCTTCTCTTTCGAAATGTGTACAAATACTGGACAGCCAAATATCTTCAGATGGCTTACTTCTGGCTTATTTCCGGAGAACATTTATTCGGGGGTTTTGAACCCAAGTGCACTATGGGATAATCTGTTTTGTACATACACTGTTGTTCTTGCTGCTTCTGCCCATAAGTGCATTGGAAGATCTTGATTATGGATCATAGTCTTCACTGCTTCCATTATAGTTCTTTTCTTTCTTTCTGCTACACCATTTTGTTGAGGATTGTAGGGAGTGGTGAGCTCCCTCTTAATCCCAACATCTCTGCAAAAGCTTAGAAACTCTTTTGAGGTGTATTCTCCTCCATTATCTGGCATGAGTATCTTGATTTTTCTTTCAGAGAGATTCTCTATCAAGGCTTTGAATTCCTTGAATTTCCCAAACACTTCTTCTTTTGATTTCAAGAAGTAAACCCAAGTCTTGCGAGAGTAGTCATCAATAAATGACACAGTATACATACCCATTAAGAGAGGTGGATGCCATTGGGCCACATACATTTGAGTGGATGAGCTCCAAGACTCCTTCTGCTTCACTGTCGCTCTTCAGGAAATGATTCTTGATGTTCTTTCCTTGTGCACATCCCTTGCACACACCTTCATGGTCAACCTTGAAATCTGGTAGACCTGTAACTGTTTGCTCACATATGGTAAGGTCTTGAAGTTGATGTGAGCTAGTCTTCTATGCCAAAGTTCACATGGACTCTCGATGGAGTGAGTCAAGGTTGCATCTGAGTGACCTTTTAATTTATACATGCCACCTTCTTCTGTTCCACTAACAATTGCATCTTCTATGGTTTTTCCTTTAGGCCACATGAGGACTTCACCATCTATGAATGCAACCTTGAAGCCTTTCTTATCTAAAGTTGAAATAGAAAGCAAATTCTTCGTCAATCCTGGTACATATAGTACATCCTTCATCTTCATTGGGGTCCCTGAATCAAGTTTGCAATTGGACTCTCCCACTCCTTTGATAGGGCACTGGTAATTATTTCCAAGTGTAACTTTATGGGGAAAGTTCTTTTTTGTAAGGCTAGAGAGAATGTCTCTCTGACCTGTCATGTGCTTGGAAGCACCGCAATCTATGAGCCAAGTATCCTCACCAGGTGACACTGATTCTGAGAGGGCAGAGATTAAGATAGTCTTCAATCTTTTCTTTAATCATCTTTGTGGGTGGCTTTTCATGTTCAACTGTATGGGTATGGTGCCTTTTGTTTCTCTTCTTGTATTCTTCTCTTCTAGCTGGACAATTTTTAGCAATATGTCCCATCTTGTCACAATGGTAACATTGACAAGATGAAAAATCTTTTTCTCTTCTTTGACCTTTTTGAAACTTCTGGAATCTCCTTGGAGGGTAGATTCTTTATGGATAAATTTATTTGGGGAGTGAGACTCCTTATGTGGGTGGGTCGCCTTCTTGAAGTGAGACCTTGTCTTTCCTCCTTTAGTATGATTAGCTAGAGCTTGATCTTCATCCGTTAATATTACTGCTACTTGGTTAGCTACTCTTGCTTCTTCTTGAACACATTCTTCCCAAGACTGTCAAATTGTAGTTTTTCCTTTCTGGCACAAATGGTTTGGATAAATGCATCCCAAGGTCTTGTGAGACCATTAAGAGTTGTCATTATGAGTTCATCTTCATCCAGGGTATCTCCAATTGCTTCTAGCTGTTCCTTGAATTGAGAGATCCTAGAGAAATAGTCATATGAACTGTTTCTCTTTTTTGCATCTTTGTATTCTTGAGTTGAGTTCTCAAGTTCATCTTCCGGTTAATGTTTCTTCCTTCATACAATCTGGTTAGGGCATCAAACATTTCTTTTGGGGTATTCTTAGATGCCACTTGAGGGATCAAGTGATCTTTGATAGAGTCTGCAATGATTCTTTTAGCCCTAATCATGTCCTTCTGGTACTTTGCTTTAGCTGTAGCATCTGCGGGTTCTGGTACATTTTCTTTGATGAATCTTGCAAGGTCATTCAAGAATGAGTGCAATCCTATACTTCCAGGCACAAAAGTTATCCACACCTTCTAACTTGTCAACAAGCTTGGTGCTTGCAGACATCTTGACCTGGAGCTGGGAAAATGACCAAAAATTGAAAATGCTCAGAAATTAAATCTCAACTTACTACGAGGTGCGCTTGGTTGAGGCGAGTAGCATGGTGCAGTCAGTTTTTTGAAAATCCAAATTTTACCCCTTGAAATTGGGCCTGCGCAAATCTGGATTGGTACTTCCGGTTCTGGTTTCTTGGTTTTTTGGTACCAATGAAAACTAGGGTTTCACTTTTTGGGAGTTCTGTCCACTGAAAAGGTGTGCTCAAGATGCCAATGAGTTCGCTAGGCTAGGGTGCACTTCCCTAGGTGTTTTTTAGGTTGAAATTCTTCTCCAACAAAAGCCCTAATTTTCTTGTACTGCAATAGTGACATTTTTACTTATCCAGTGAAAGGTGCTCTCTTCAGCTTAGCTCTGATACCATGTTAATGTTAGAGAAACTATTAAGTTTCTTTTCAATTTACTAGATAACAATAGCATAGGTAGGATCACTAAGAGAAACACAATCACAAGATACACAACATTTATCCTGGGAAACCCTCATGGGGGAGAAAACGTAGCAAAAAATTTCTTAATATAGATTTCAATACAATGCCAAGATAAAAGACCAAACACTAGAGAATAACCAAGATTGAGCAATATGCCTCTCTCTTCTTTCTTCTCCCAATTGCAACTATCTCCAAACTTGCGAACTTGTTGAGTGACTCGAGTGAGTGAGCTAATGAGGCGCTAGCCTCTCTTATTTATACTGGCTGGCAGGCGTTAGGGATGTGTCTCTTCATCAAGCAGGGCCAACTTCTTCTCTTAGTGGCTTAAACCACTTTAATTAGGCCTGGGGTCCGACTTCTTAATTAGCACCATATAATTAGGGTTTGACCAATCCACAAAAGGTGATTTGGTCATTTACAAAGCCCGACATGATCAATCCACAAAAGGGGATTGATCTAATTAATAATAACTCAATAATAGGTAGAATACTCTTTGTAGTTACAATATTTCAACAAATATATGGTCAAATGTGGCCGAAATATGAATGAGAATTGGTGTATGAGTACCCAACTCAATATATGACCGGTTGTGGCTGAAATACAAATGAGTGTGGGTGTATGAGCAGCTAAGTTAAATATATAGGGTAGGTGGTGGCCAAAATACAAATGAGAGTGGGTTTATAGATACCCAACTCAATCTAAGGCTGTTCATGGCCGAAAAAACAAATGAGTGGGCTTATAAATACCCAACTCAATATCAAGGTCAGCCATGGTTGAAATACAAGTGAGAGTGGGTTTATAAATACCCATCTCAATATAAGGCTAGTTGTGGTTGGAAGAAAAGGTTACACCCTAATGGCAACATCCCCCTTTAATTTGAACATGGGGTCCCATGGAGAGAAAACATCACTTCATAAGAGACACATCCTTCCTTTAACAACATATCTCCCACACCAACATGAGTAAAAATGGGCTTTGATAGATTTAAAGATGAAGAGACTTCTGTAGGGAAGGATCTGAAAGAGTCATCAATAAGTTCTTTGTCATCAACGTATTGTTGATGTTTTGACAACATCGGGAAGACATTCTCTTAGAATAATAATAAATTATATTATTAAATATCATATATAATAAGTAAACGATAATAATAAATAGTTATTGATTATTCAAGGGACACATCCTTTCATGGATGGTCACCATATGTTCCCTATATATGGAACAATCATCATTGTAACATATATCGATTATATCTCATATGAAGAAAAACAACATGGCATCAGAGCAAGACTGTGCTTGACTCCCTCACGGGAGGGCCCGGGAAAATGAGAGAGTTGTTGGTCAGACCTAGCCTATTGGATACAAGTATCTTGGAAGGTCTTACGCTAACTTTTTAGTGGATCGATGTCTGATCGAAGCTAGTATTAAGGACGTTGATGGACAGGTGGTGATCTTCTCCGTGCACGATGTATTACATGATCTGGCACTTCAAATCGCCGAGAAGGAAGAGAATTGTTGTTTCAGAGCGGGCAAAGGTTTGGTGGAATTCCCATTGAAACATTGCACTGGAAAAGGCATGATTTCTCTCAGGGCCAACAAATTTAAGTCAATCCTTGATGGATACCGAGGACAGGATCTCCGAACAATGTTATTGTCGGAGAACATATCTTTGGAATATGTTATTTCATGCGTGATCATGACTCACCTATATTAGACTTCTTGATTTGGGGGGGGACATTTATCAAAATTTTGCATGATAGCTTCGAAGCGTTGAAGCATCTGGTGTTCCTTCGTTTAGCAAAATCATCGATAGGGAAGCTACCTGATTCGATAACATGTTTGAAGAAGCTTGAGATACTGGATCTGTCCGAATGCTACCAGCTGAGTGAGCTGCCTTATGACTTAAATAAGATGACAAGTTTGATATATCTAGATCTGAGTTTCTGTCAATAGTTGAAGTGCATTCCTTGTGGGATCTCAGCGCTGACATCGCTGCAAAATCTGAAAATGGAAAGATGATGGAAAACGTGGCAAGCAACACCACAGTCGAGAAAACTTTTGCGTGATTTGATGGGAAGTCGTTCTCATGATTGCTTCCATGATCTGCATATTCTGAAACACCTCAAATGGTTGGTGGTAGATTGCTCGCAGGAGCCAATTACAGATGGCATAGTGGGTGACATGGTGGAATTCTTCTTGGTTCTTCTCTTCTAGGGCGCAATGAAACTTACATGAACACAATTTTCCCAAAGCGTAGCACCCCTGTGATTGAAACTGTTGCAAATATTGGTCTTCTATTCTTTATGTTTTTAGTTGGGTTGGAACTATATTTCCAAGTGATTAAGGAAGGCCTTAGCAATTGCAGTAGCTAGAATTACCTTGTTGTTTGTTGCTGCGTTCGGGGTTGCTTATGTGTTCAGGGAAACGATTTCTAAAGGTGTGGGCTATGGACACTTCCTCGTCTTCATTGGTGTATCATTGTCTATTACTGTATTCCTGGTGCTTGCTAGGATACTTCCAGAGCTCAAGTTTCTAACCGCTGATCTGGGACATATGGCCATGTCTGCGACTGCTGTTAATGACATGGTTGCTTGGGTTCTTTTGGCCCTTGCCTTATATCTTTCATGTACAAAGTCTAGACAAAAGCTCGGTGATATCAGTCTATGTTATGCAAAATAATCTCACTGATAAGTGAGCGGTGACCAATCTTGGCATAGAATTTTTGGTTTTCATATTTTTGGAGGTGAATCCCACAATGACCAAGATTGGTCACCGCTCACCTGACAATGAACCGGTGAGAGAAACATACGTTTGCTCCAGTCGCCAGGGGAAAAGAATCTCACTGATAAGTGTAAAAGGGAATTGATTAGAAGTATGGCAGAAGCCTGGTGTGTTGAGATAAGGAAATCAAAGGCAAACATGGAGGGTAAGACCTTCCAACATGATGTCAAGGAGAGACATTGCCAGACATGATGCTCAGAGACTGGAAGTCTTTAGGAGCAGTATACCTCCATGACGAGATCATACCAGATAGCATAGACAGTTCCAGTGATCATGGATACATCCAGTCAAGACTGACTTAAGCACAACTATGGTGATAGATCCATTAGAGGAGGAAAACATATTATGAGAAAGATACCTCAGAGATATTCATGCTATGCTGCAACTATGAGCCACATCATTCATTTTGAGCCTTGCTGTTATGAGGAGGCAACTAGTCATCCAGTATGGAGAGATGTCATGATGGAGGAGTATCAATCCATCATGAAGAATGATGTGTGGGATATTGTTTCGAGACATGAGGGGAAGTCTGTAGTGACTTCCAAATGGATCTACAAGATCAAGCAGATAGTTGACGGGAGCATCAAGAGGCACAAAATGAGATTTATTGCTAGAGGATTCTCTTAGGTGGAGGGACTAGATTATGAGGAGACATTTTGTCCTATTGCTTGATATACTTCTATTCGGATGATTATTTCCCTGCAACATCCACGGGTTAGAGAGTACATCAGATGGATGTAAAGGCAACCTTTCTCAATGGAGATATTGAGGAAGAAGTATACATTGAGAAACCAGATGGTTTCGTGATACATGAGAAGGAGTCTCATGCCTGCAGGTTCAAGAAGGCCTTGTATGGACTCAAGCAGCCACCTCGAGCTTGGTATGTGAGGATTGATGGACACCTGATGAGTTTTGGGTTTCAACAAAAGTATTGTCGATCCCAACATGTACTACAAGACTGTTAATGGTGAGTCCCTGATTTTGGTCCTCTACGTTGATGATTTATTCCTCACCGGTATAGAGAGCCTTATTGCTGAATGCAAGTATGCATTGGCCTCTAAGTTTGAGATGAAGGACCTTGGTATGATGCACTACTTCTTGGGACTAGAGGTGTGGCAGAGAACTGATGAAATCTTCCTTAGTCAGGGGTAGTACACAGTTGAGATATTGAAGAAGTTTGGGATGCTGATTCCTGAACTTGAAGCTCGTGGCTACACCAATGGTGACGAATCTGAAGAAACTAAGTGTGTCTTCTTCCGATTCTGATGAAATTGATTTGACTCTGTACAAACAACTGATTGGATCATTGATGTATCTGGTTAACACCAGACCAAATATTTTTTAAACAGTGAGTGCACTTAGCCAGTTTATGAGTCGGCCGAGATAGACACACTGGATTGTTGCGAAGCATGTGTTGAGATACCTGCGAGGCACAGTTGGACATGGTCTGAGATATACTTCCAGTATTGATATGATATGGCAGGAATATATTGACTCTGTTTGGGTAGGGAGCGCAGTGGACAGAAAGAGCACCTTCGGGTGTTGCTTCACTTTGGGATCTTCCATGGTTTCCTGGTGTAGCAGGAAACAAAATTCTGTGGCTTTGAGCACAGCTGAAGCAGAGTACATTGCATTAAGTATGTCAGTCCGTGAAGCAGTGTGGCTTCGCAAGCTCTTTGCAGATTTTATCCGAACATGTGCTGGATTCCACCATTATTCATTATGGTAACCAAAGTTGTGTGAAGATCTCAGAGAATCTAGTGTTTCATGACAAATCGAACTACATTGAGATCAAATACCATTACATCTGAGACATGGTGCAGAGGAAGGAAGTACTGGTGCTGTACCTTCCTACAGATGAGCAGGTTGCTGATGTTCTTACCAAACCAGGATGAAGTTCAAGTACTTCTGTGACAGACTTTGCATGGCAGAGATTGACCCAAGCTGTCCTTGAGAATGGAGTTGTTGAATGCACTGCATCTAGAGTGGACCAAACATAATAAAGTGAAAGATCCAATGAAACATGCGGAGAATCATCTGTTGGTGAATCATCTATAAGTAGTGAAAAACATCCTGATGGACTGCGTATAGGAATTTCATTAAAGATAACGTCTCTTTGTTCAATCATCTTGTGAGTGAAAGGATCATATACACTAAATGCCGAAATATGGGCCCATTTGTATGATAAATTTTTTTGAGATGCTAAATTGATGGAATCATATCTTGAGTATCAGCAGCAAGTGTTGTTCCTAGGTACATCTACAAACCCTTGCTACAAAGCAGGACAATTATTTGATCTGCCCAAATATCATAGTTAACCCCATTTAATCAAGCAAGCATCCATTGTGAGTCTATAGGTTCAACAACAACAAAGAAGAAGCCTCTGTAATGTCTTCAGAAGTTTTTCCTTTATAGACCCAAGAGAATGAGAGATACTAGTATCTTTCAAAAAAGATCCTATAGTGCATTTGCCTTGAAGGACAGTTTAAACCCTATGAAACCATAGAAAAAGTGATGATCCAAAAACCTTTCTTCCATGTGGCAACAAATCCTTAAGTGATGCCACTAGTTAAAAATATTTGGATCAACTTCTGAAGTAAGCCCTTGTAGGAAGGGTGAAAACCCTATAAAACCCTTAAAAAAATAGATGATCCAAAAACCCTAGTTCTCTTGGTGCTTAGGCAATTTCACTAGCCAAAAATACTTGGATCAGCTGCTAAATTGGGTGAAAAAGATGATCTGAAATCCTGATTCTGCAGTCACAAAAAAACAGTGACACCAGCAGCCAAATAGCCTCGGATCAGCTCGCTGAATTGAATAAAAGAAGCTGACCTGAAACCCTTGTTCCATAGTCAGAAAAACCCTTGTGAGCGCCCCAATAAAATAGTCCCAGATCAGCCCAAAATAGATCTCTGGGACATCTTTAAAATTCCTCAGAATAGGCATCTGGAATAAACCAGCAAGGGAACACTCACGCTGGGCTTTCCAATCCTAGGATGAACATGGAAAAGATCTCCAAAAATAAGTGCATAAACCAGACTTAAATGTCTCAAATAAGATACCCTTCTATACCCAATAACCTCATGAAAACAGACCAACCTTCTTCATGCAAATACTGGTCACAAAAGCACTAGCATAATCAGTCCAAAAGGAACAGTTAACCAGCTGCTGAATTGAGTAAGGTAGGTTCACACCTGCTCTGTTATCATGTTGAGATTCACAAGAAATAGTGAGGATCGAGTGGAACCAACCAACAAACTCAAATTCTGCAATAAGAGAAGAAATAACAGAACTAAGGCAGAGATAGAATAGTGCAGCCCTAGGAGACAGAAAAACTGGCTGTATAAGAGCACTAGAGAGAAACAGAAGCCAAGAACAAGAGAGTGCTATAGTTGATGGTGACTGCAGGAAAATCACTTTTATAAAGAATGAAAGAATGATCACAATATATGAAATATTACAAATGAGAGTTGTGTATATATAGACAACTCAAAGAATATGGTGCTTACCCCAATAGGGGTTTTAGGCTTACATTGACTAGGCCTGTTTTAACCAACCAAAATATAGTTATGAGGTCTGCCTTGGCTGAAAGTAAAGCTTACACCATTTTCAACAATCTTGTCAGTGAAATTTTTGATTTTAGCTTTTGTATTATGTGGGGTTAAAATAAAAGTGGTATTTAATGTTAAGGGCGGTGTTAGAGTAGTAATGCTGTTAAAGTATACAATATTAGTCCTAATGTAAGTGATGGTAGTTAGGATAAGATAAGATAAAATAATTATATTAACATCCACAGGTTGACCAAAAGAGTAGGCCAAGGGGACTAGAAAATATAAGTAGTCACAAACATAATATGGGAGTACCAGGCTACTCTTGAAAGCTAAAAGTTAAAGAGATACAACTGGAAATAAAATAAAAGAGACCAGGAAAGGCTGAACAAAGAGGTAAACACTAGAAAAGAGAGAAGTACTACTCAACACTAGAAATAGAGAGATGTAGAGGAGAGAGTAGAGCAAGCTTAATCCCCATTAATCAATATGAAGGTACCAATGCAAAGCTTGATCATGTCTGCTGGGGAGTGACCTAAGCTGAGAGAGCCTGGCTGGGTGACCTTGGGATGAGTCCGGGGATGGTCAGTTGAAGCTCTCTTGACATTTGAGGCCAAAGAGAAAGATCTAGTAATTGACATCTGGTTGCTTGATTTGGATTATTAGGTAGCAAAATTACCTAATGTACGGATAAAAAGATTCTATCATATCATATAGATGACACCTCAATTTAATAAAATATTCTTTCTTCATATGTCTTTCTCATGATCGATTTAACTCAGACTCGGTAATTAAAAAATACATACATTAAATATAAAAAAATAGATTTTTTCGTTAATATGAATGTTTCCAATGTCCATGTAATGCAAAATTTCAATAATAACTCATTTCAGAGTACATATATAATCAAAATGCTATGGTTTCTGGACAGTTGGAGGTCTGTTGATTTTCTATTGTGAAGTCAGATCAGAAAAA
>ML826671.1:8291-20325 GCA_009831015.1 Picea engelmannii
CTAGAAAATAATGACATTGACTACCTCATAAGAAAAGACACAGTGACATTTACTCTCTACTATAGACATGGAATAAATGCTTTGAGACAATTTATATGCCATGAAGAAACATTTTCTGAAAAAATATCAGACTATTTTTTTTTTACTAAATTCCAGAATAGGGGGAATGAACATGACCATGCAATATTTTGGATAGAGGGTGCACCAGTTTATGGAGCTAACAACAATTCACAGATTGAGTAGTTTGTGGAAAAATATTTAACGTTCAACATAGATCATTTGGATCCATAACTTGCGAAAGTCCATAGACATTATCATACAAAAATTTGTAGAAAACAAAATAACTCGCATTGCAGATACAACTTCCTTGTGCCTTCAATGAGAGCAACAAGAATCATAGAGCCACTTAGTCTAGAGGATAATGTTTTCATTGAGAAATCTAAATCCTTGTTCGCATTTCTATAACAAGGAGATTTTGACGAGTTCATGAGCTTTGATGACTTCTTGACAGAGCTAAATCTATCAAAAGATGATTACATCCAAGACATACAATGTACGCTTAAACAAACAACAGTTTTCCTTAAACGAAAACTTTCCCATATCCGGAACACAAATTTCTCCAAAGACATGCTAGTTATGTGGAATGAAAATACAGATGCATAGTACGTCCTCAATGCATATGATGCAACATCGTATTGTACCTCATATATGACAAAGGTTGATGAATTTATGACAAGTGCATTCAAAAGAATATGCAAATAACATGAAAGAAGTCATATTGATGCTATACAAATGATACATACACCTGGAAATACATTGCTTAATCTTAAACAAATGTTTGCTCAACAAGCAGTCCACATTGCACTTTCCCTGCTCCTCAATTGTAGTTCAAGAAAATGTGTCTTCATAAACACATCTCCACTTCAGAAACTAACATTTGTTCTTAAACCATCATTTTTGCTAGAACAAGATCCTGACAATTCAGAAGACGTGATATGTCACTCTAGTATTCATTACTACCTCCAGCGTCCATCTCCTATTATGCATATCTACTTAGCAGAATTCGTATCGCATTACAAAAAAATGGTGCCCCCATATCTAAAATAAGAAAACCCTCTGTGATATGGTTTGTCAAATACAATAAATATTTTGACTATAAAAACTATTGTAGATAAAAACTATTGTTATATGTTTCGTTCGATGAAAACAAAGAGACATTAAAACATAACTTCTCTATATGGGAAGCTGTGTATGTTTCCTATAAAACTATAGTGAAAAACAATGAAGCTACATTTACTTACAATGTTAATCCAACATGGGGTGATCTAGAAATTGCAGTTAATGAACTAGAAAACCATGGCAATATTGATGAGACATTCACAAACCGAAAAACAACCATAACTCCCTGCAAGTCCTATTACTTGCAAGCATATTTTCCTTGTCCTCGAGTAGGTTGCATTGAAAAACGTATCAATCTTGGTTTTCAAGTCACAAAAAATCATTTCCTTATTGAAAATAATGAATGCCACAAAATAAGATGTATGTTGATCGAGAACAACAAACAATTCTAAAGGACATTGAACTTAAAAAATGCTTGAGAATGGAGACTCTTGTGCACTTGTATCTTACAGGAGGAGCAGGAACATGCAAGACATTCACAATGAAAGAACCATTCAAAATGATTATACGAATCTATGATTCAAACAATTTATTTGATCCTATGAAACCAAAGGGCCTAATAGTTTTATACGCAGGAAAATATGCATATAATGCAGGTGGAACAATAGTCCACTATGCATTTTCAATGACTTTTACCAAGTCATAGTTTCTTCCACTTAGCAAGGAAATGTTAGATACCTTGTCTAATATTTA
This sequence comes from Picea engelmannii, assembly GCA_009831015.1. Lineage (NCBI taxonomy): Eukaryota > Viridiplantae > Streptophyta > Pinopsida > Pinales > Pinaceae > Picea > Picea engelmannii. The sequence continues at coordinate 10,164 of ML826671.1, forward strand.
TGCAGAACTCCAACTTGTATTTATAGATGAGACATCTTTGATTGGAAGTCGCTTCTTGTATTCCATTGACAACCAACTAACAAGCATAAAACATGTACACACAAAATTCTTTGGAAACATTGACATGATATTATGTGAGGTTCTTTACCAAGCATAGCTGATCCAAAATTCTTTGATATTTGAACAACCTACGATTAACATGAAAATGGTGATGCATGACTTACGGAGAGACAATTTTAAATGATTTGAATTGCATACTAAAATGCACCAAATAGATGAAACATTTATTGCAATTCTGAATAGAATGAGGACAAACAACCAAACATATGATGACTTAAAATATATCAATTCCAGGTGCTTGCAACCTGCACCAACAAATCCAACCTTCCCTTACCTATTCTACACAAATAAGGATGTTTCAATGCATAATAGGTACATTCTATCACTCATTCCTGGTGATGATATCATCATCAATTCAATTGACCTGGAAGAAGACAACCATGGAAACGTGCCATGTCATGAACATACAACCACTTTACCTTTGTAGGTTGTCCTGAAATTAGAAATGTTGGTTGAAATATATGCCTACAACTATGATTCACAGGATGGCTTGGTCAATGGTGGAGATGGAACACTCAAATTCTATACCAAAACAGAAAAACTTGATGTTTTGTAGATTAAGTTCCATGAACTGCATATAGGCAAGTGACAGGCAAGCAATTTGGCTTATCTATATAATTCAAACACTACAAGCAATTGGACACCTATTTTTTGAATATCAAATCTAGTATTGAGATCAGGAAAGACAGGTCAACTGAATATTCAAAAATAGTTTCCAATTAAACTTCCATGTGCATGTACAATCCACAGATCGAAAGGACTAACACTTGATAGTTTTGCATTTCAACCTGTTGGAATTCAAATACATGGACTTGTATACACAAAATTGTCCCATGTCAGAAGCATAGACTCCCTGCATTTATGAAGTCCTATTACAAAATATAATTTCAAAGTTAAACATAAAGTTGATATTGAAATAGAATGCCTCAGTACTACTGCAAAATGGCATCTGCAGCATGATTACCAATTCATATAAAACAAACTCATTTGTATCAATTCTCTCGCTTAACACATGAAACTTACATGCACACATGAATGATATACTCAATGACTATGATACAATGCAATCCAATATTCTATGCTTCTAGGAAACATATATGGCATTATGTAGGAAAAAAAAACAATTTTCAAATCACAATTGCATATCAAGTTACATTACACACGGGGTGATGATATTGGTGAGAAAACATGTACCAATTTTGGAGCATATACATTTCAAAGAAAAGAATGTTGAGATGGTGCTTGCAAAATCATTTTTCCATGGAACAAAAATTGCAATACTAAATCTGTATGTTKCTCCCCATGCAACATTATMCAACATACTAAATGTTCTTTCCAATGCATTAGACCATTTGCATCTRAACGTAACCATTGTTCTTGTAGGAGACTTCAATATTGACAGACTACAAAATAATGTGAGAACAAAAGAATTGGAAAACTACATGTGCAAATATAGTATCCACTTTCTTTTGAACAACACAAGCCATGTGAAAAACACACCTATTGACCATGTATTGTCAAATGTGCCCATTTATCAATATAACATATTTATCTTAGACACATACTGGTATGATCACGATACAATTGGTATTGCACTTGAATTATGAGATATACATCAAACATATTGAAAAGTCATATTTCAATGTTTCAAAGCATATTTGTGTAGCTTGTTGCAAAAAACCAAATTATTCAACTTCTGAGTTTTCCCTGGTTTGTGCACATACTGGTCTGCTCACCACACAGTTGGTGTTGCACTTGAATTATGAAATATACATCAAGCATATTGCATAATCATATTTCTATGCTTCAAAGCATATATGTCTATTTTGTTGCAGAAAATCGAGATATCCAACCTCTTAGTTTTCCCTCATTTGTAATTGATTTTGGTCACAATTGTTTTTTTACAATATATATAGACACACACACACAAACTTGAATGATCTGAAAAATAAAAAGGTACATTTTTCTAACACTATATGTTTTTTTTTTTTGTAAATAAAAGGTTGGATCCTGTTATATTAAAATCGACAAAAAACATAGCTGTGCGTGGTGCCAGCTGTCCCGCCTGAGCAGGAAACCGGGACAGCTGGGCACCCAAGTCCAAGTGTCTTCCTGTTTGCAGTGTAAGCAAAAATCATCCAAGATGTCTCTGCTATGTCCTGCCCGAAGGAAACCGGGACGAGCAGGCAAAGTCCTGAAACTGGTGCTATTGTCTAGAGCTAAGAGACAGTGATAATTAACTAGCTTAAGGCGTAAACTGAAATAGCTATACCATAAACAAAGTCTAGGACTACATATCAGATAACCTCTGGACCCTAGTGCGTGTCGTCAACCATTGCTGAGTGCTTCCATCGTGCAGGAAAGGCATAGACTCTGGCGCAAGTCGGGCACTGCTTCTTTGGTGTAGCTCATGAATGCACTGCAAAGAACATGTCAAGGCGCTGCTCTAGTCTTGCCATGCAGAAAACCTGGTCCTCAAGCAACTTTCGCATCTCAAAGAGGAGATTGAGAAGGTCCCAGTCCGTTGAAGTGTGCTGCTCAGGGTAGTTGTTGTCCACGCGCTCCTCTGTGGTGGCTGCTTTGCCGCGCTGCTCGTTGGGTGCCTCTTCTACCTTGGTGGGCTCAGGGGGTGGTTCTTCCACCACATAGCATGGTGTGTAAGGCCTTTCATCCTCTGGGATGTCTCCTGCCGGTTGTGAGGGGCCAGCCAAGCCCAAGGATGTGCCCGGGTGCCAATTTGCAGGCGCGGCGAACAGGGTGTGCTACAGCTGAAAATCTGAGCCTCCTGCCTGGATTCGCTCCTCATCGAACGCTCTTGGAGGCCTCCTGAGCTTCTGTCTGCGTCTTTTAGTGGCCATTTCCATGGCTCTTTCAAAAGTTTCCTTTCGTTTGCGGCGCGACTGCGCAGCATACCAAGCCGCCCCCCGTCGCGACCTGCCTCTGATCCTAGGCATGGTGCAGACTCTGTGAATTCCCTCAGGGCTCTCAATTGGAGTCCGGATAGGAGAAAATCGACCGGGGTGCTGGTGCGCCTGGCTGCTCGCAGACATTCGGCTGCCAAGACTCTCAATGGGATGAATGAATGCTGAGATGGTGGCTAAGGCTATGACCGCCTCCTTCATTTCCACCATTAAAACCAATTGATAAATGCTGGTACTCATCGCTTGCGCGAGGGGTCTCGACCCTTGAATGCTCCTTCGTGCGTGCATGGCTCGTTAATGGGCGAGTTGACGGGAGCCAGTGGATATATTAACTCCCCGTCCCGACTCCCCTCCACGTGGCTAGATAGCCCTCCCTGTCACCCCATCCGGGAGGTGGAGATCCCTATTGGCCAGAGCTTGACACGAGGTGAGAATCGCTGGAGCTGGTGAGCCCAGGTCGTCCCAGGAAAGGCATTCCTCACCCATTTCAACTGCCTCATTTGCTAATCTGTCAGCCACTTTGTTCGCATCTCGTTTCACATGGGAAGTGATGATGCTTAGATGCGGGTGGAGGTGGCGATTAAAGTCTGCTAGCAAGCTGTGGAGTCTTCATCTTGGTGAGATCCTTTCTGGATTGCACCCATGCAAAATTTTCATGGCTAGCCTTATAATGATTTGTGAGTCACCCTCCAGTACTAGCCTGTGATGGCCTTTGCCAAGGGTAGTTCGGAGTCCTCGCAGGAGCCCTGTTAGCTCAGCTACATTATTGGTCGTTTCTCCAAGGAAGCCAGCTTCCAGGCCCATGATTGCCCCTTCTACATTCCTGAGCACTACCCCATATCCTGTCGGTCCTGGGTTGCCTTTGGAGGCTCCGTCAAAATTTACTTTAATGAAGTGTGCTGGAGGGGGAGTCCAGCTTGATGGACTGTCAGGTGGGCTCGGGTTGACTTTCTGCTTTGGTAGGTTGCTTATTATGGGCTGCCAATTCTGAAGAATGTTGTGCTCCTCTGATCTTCATTTCTGATCCTCATCTGTCCAGGGCTTGCTTCTAGTTGTTTCTTGTATTAAAGATTTGACTTTCTCCCAAGTGGCTTCTGGTGAGGAGGGTTGAGAGTGAAATATTCTCTTGTTGCGCTCCTTCCAGATTTTCCAGAGAGTGAAGCCTGGAAGTAGTGTCCAGATGTAGTTTAGGATGGGGTTGTTGAAGGAAATGTTGTTCCAGTTTTCAATTGTGTCATTGGTGCTGCCCTGGCTTCTGTTGGATTTGCGCATTAGTTGCGCCCCATAGTCCCAAACCTTTTGGCTGTAGTGACATCCGTTGAAAAGGTGCTCTTTGGTTTCCTCGTGTTGCAAGCAAAGCATGCAACAGGATGGTTTAATAAAGCCTTTTTTTTGTAGGTTATCCCAAGTCAGGGTTCGATTGTGCACTACGAGCCACAAGAATGTGGATATTTTTGGCCAGAGAGCGGGGTTCCAAACTTGGTAACATATGTGATCCCTCCTCTGTTCTTGGTGGTTTTCCTGCAGCGAGTAGGCTTCCTTGACGGTGAAGGTGCCGATCGGGGTGTATCCCCATCTCAATATGTCGGATCCCTCTCTGTATAAGATTTTTCTGTTGGTGGCCTGAGTTTGCCAGCTCTGGATGTTGATATTTTCTGGGACTCCAAGCTCCTGATGAGTGAGTTTCCATTGACGCCAACGCTACTACTGTGTTTGTCCAGTCCAAAGGTCCTTGAACATTAGAGGGGAGTTTTGATGGAGCGCTCTTTTGAGGTTGTCTAGTTCTTCCATTGAGTCCAGTGATTTTAGCTGCTGCCATGAGTCTTGCCAGAAGAGCGCACTTCCTCCATTCCTCAGTTCCCAGAAGGCATGGTTCTGGATCAAAGTGCGGTTTTGCCAGGCAGTATTCCAGATGTTGGAGCCTTGTATGCGAGTATTGTGGTGGATTAGCTGATCTTCTGGGGTGTGGTGTGCATATTTGCATTGCCACAGTTGAGCCCAGGCTGCTAAGGGATTTTTCAGCCATCTCCACCAGAGCTTAGCCCCCATCACTTGATTAAGTTTCCCAGGGTCCCGGAGCCCTAATCCTCCTTGACTTTTTGGCATGCAAAGCCTATCCCAGTTGACGAGGGCCCACTTTTTGTTGGGTTGAAGGCCCTGCCAAAGAAAATTTCTCTGCAGGGTTCGAATTGCTTTGATGACTTTCTTGGGAGCCGCCAGGGCGGTGAAGAGGTAAGTTTGTAAGGCTTGCAGGACGGAATTGAGGAGGACTAGTCTAGAGGTGAGATTTAAAGGGCGAAAGGTCTAGTTGTGCAATCTGTTGGAAATGGAGAGGAGAAGGCTGTCCCAAGAGATGGAAGAAGCTGCAGCTCCTGTGAGTGGCACGCCGAGGTAGTTGGACGGAAGGGAGCTCCTGGGTATCCCCATAAGTCTAGAAATATGCCGCTGGATAGGGACCGGAGTGTTGAAGAAGTATAATTTGGATTTGTCTAGATTGAGCATCATGCCGGAGGCTTCAGAGAAATCGGAGAGAATGGAGTTTAGCTTGGTTGCTTCCTGGATAGAGGGTGAGTTCAAAAGGAGGGTGTCATCCACAAACTAGCTGTGCGAAGGTGCAGGTTAAATGTTTTGAAGGGGAAGGCCTTTGAGGGTTCCCTCGTTGATTGCTTCTTTGATGTAATAGCCCAGCCCTTCCGCTAGAAGCACAAAGAGAAAAGGGGATAGGGGATCCCCTTGTCATATTCCTCTAGACAGCGAGAAGGGTGCAGAGGGCACACCATTGACGAGAATGGAAAAGAAGGTTGAGGAGATGAGGTTCAGGATCCAGCTTACCCAACCTTGGTAAAAGCCAAAGGAGGTGAGGATTGCCTGAATATAATGCCAGCTTACTCGATCAAAAGCTTTTGAAAGATCAAGTTTGATGAGCATACCTGGTGTTCTGGAGGTCTTGAGGGAGTGTATGATTTCATGGGCCAAGATGACGCTGTCCATGATTTGGCATCCTTCTACGTAGCCTGACTATTCCTTGGAGATGACAAAGGGCAAGATGGGCTTGAGTTTGGTCGCGATGACCTTCGTGATGATTTTATAGATGACGTTGCAGAGGGAAATAGGCCTGAAATGCTTGGGGTTGGTGACCCTCTCTTCTTTCGGTATGAGTGTGAGGAAGGTGGCGTTAAGCGCGGGTAGAACTAGACCTGAAGTTATGGATTCCTCCACTACTACTCATACTTCCTTTCTGATCAGATCCTAGTAGTGATGGAAGAAATCCGTTGTGAAGCCGTCTGGGCCTGGGGCCTTTCCTGCAGGCATCTCTTTGACAGCTTGGTCGACCTCTTCCTGTGTGATGGGTTTGGTTAGAGCCGAATTCTATTCCGGAGTGACCAGAGTTGGTATGTGCTCAGTTACCCTTCTGATCGCCTCTGTTTGGTCTATTGCAGGTTCTTTTAGAAGGTCTTGGTAGTATCGTAGTAGTTCCTCCTCAATTTTCTGATGCTCCCTGATGTGATTGCCTTGGTCATCCTCTAGGTGGGTGATTATGTTGATGTGCCTCCTGTGCATCACGGTTCGGTGGAAAAACTTGGTGTTTCTTTCTCCTTCTTTAAGCCATTGCACTCTGGACTTTTGTTTCCAGAGTATTTCCTCCTGCCTCTTTCGTTCCTCTAGTTGTGCCTGGAGATGCTCCTCTTCCTTCATAAGTTCTGTTGTTCTAGATCCTGAGATGAAGATCTCTTGAATCTCCTCCAGCCTACTTTCTATGAGTCGTATGATTTGATGTATGTTGCCAAAGCTATTTTTATTCCAGGACTTTAGGTGTTTCTTGAAGTTTTTTAATCACTGCTGGAACTTGTACATGCAAGAGCCCTGTTTTACTTCCTCTTGTTCCCACCAGGATTTGGCGAGGCTTGTGAAGTCTGGGTGGGACAACCAAAATTTTTCGAAGCGAAAGGGCTTGAATTTGGGGGGCTCTCCTGAGGTTAGTTGCAGTGCTAGGGGCCAGTGATCCGAGCCTGATTTTGGTAGAATCAGACTTTCCAGTTCAGAGCCCATTTCCATGAGTTCTTCCGTTACCAAAAAGCGGTCTAGTCGACAGGCTATGTGCTGATGACCTGATCTGCGATTAGACCAAGTGAATATACCGTTGTTGTTTTCTATGTCAATTAATTTTAGGTGATCTATAAGAGCTTTGAACTTACCACTATCTTGTTCAAGTCTTTTGATGCCGCCAGTTTTTTGCTCCAATGTCAATATCATGTTGAAGTCTCCTCCTATGATCCAATTAGGGGTGTTTACCAGAGACTTGATCAACTCAAGCCGCTCCATGAATTTGTCTTTGTCCTGGCTTCCTTGGGGGCCATAGACATTTGTGATGGTGACTTCCTGGTTTGTGCCCATGGCTGTGAAATGAGCGGTTATTGTGCCTGTGGTGGTGAAGGGGTTGCTGAGTGTCACTTTGGATGGATTCCATAGGATAGAGAGGCCCCCTAAGGCCCCTGTGGAGTCTGTTGTTATGGAAGTGCATTTCTGCCATATGCACTGAAAGATGGTGTCTGCCTCTGCTCCCTTACATTTGGTTTCCTGGAGCAGCAGTATGTCTGGTTTCTCTACCATGATGCAGTCTCAGAGGATCCGGTGCTTGGATCTGCCGTTTATTCCTCTTATGTTCCAAGTCATAATATTCATCATTAAACAGGGGGAGATGAGTGGAGGTATCCCTCCGAGAGATTGTGTATCTGTCCCGGGTTTATCATGAGGTTTCCTGCTTTCTTGATCAGTTGATGCGCCGTTTTCCGTCCTCTTCTCTTGTTTTCACGGAGGACTTTCTTGGGGCCCGAGTTTGGATCCATGGCTATGCCTAGATGAGCTGTGGACCCTACGGAGGAGTTGATGAAGACCTTGTGTACCTTGCGAAGTTGATCTTCCGGAAGGGCCTACAGGTTCTTCTGTTTGAGGGCCTCCTCCAACTGTTCCAGATCTATTCCGACCAATTCTCACTCATCCAACTGCATCGATGTTTCTCCATCACCCTCACCCTTTTCCTCCAAGTGGGCGTCATCATTATGCAGGGGACGGATGGTCTGCGTACCCTGCCCTTGTGACTGTTGGGGGATTTTGTGTGGATTCTACACGTCTTCCTCTTCGGGTAGCTTCTCTAAGATCTCGTAGGAGTTCCAGGTGGTGATATTCTTCTTGGTATCTGGAGTCGACTTCTTTGGTGGGTTTTTCCTTTTCGATGTGACTGTGATGAAGCCATCCTTCTGCATTGTATCATTTGCCTTTGTGACTTGTTTGATTAGAGGGCAATCCCGGTAGAGGTGTCCATGCTCATGGCATATTCGGCATCTCGACGGTATATGCTCATAGTCCAGAGTTTGTTGTCAGTCCTCATCTTGGTATTCAAGGGTTACCGTACCTGGGAGTGCTTTGGATATATTCATATACACGCAGATCCTGGCGTAAGAGGTGTATTTTCGTTGCCTTGTTGCTTCTGACGCCTTTACATACTGCCCTAAGGTGTTGCCTATTCCCATTAAGATCTCTTCCAACCAGAACTCTTGTGGCAGTGAGTATAGACGTATCCAGACTGGAGCCATGGTGAAATCCTCCTTATCCGGGCTGAATCTTTCGGTCCAGAAGCGGAGAAATAACCCTGCTGAGTTGAAGAATTACGGGCCATTTTTGAAGACTCTGTATTTGTCCTCCAGGTTGTAAAAGATGACTGTGAAGAAACCCTTGGAGTTGAGTTGTAGCTCATAATCCCCTTTGGGATTCCACCAGTGCTTTATCCATTTGTTAAGGTATTTTTCTACCGACCAGAGCCCTAAAAACTTGCCGATCAGTGCGTGCTCCCTCGTGAACTGCATGTGCTCGCCCACCCTGGTTCAGCTAATAAGATATCTTGGAGGCTTCTCTAGTTGAGGGATGCATTTGCCAGGCTCCCAGGTTCGGGGTTTCTTCGGCTGAGAAGTCCCGGCATCTGTCTCCATGTCTGCTTTGAGCCCTTGCTCCCGAGCAAGGATTTGTTCCCGGATTTGCGGCGGTGGCTCGAAGGTGGGACGTATTACCCTGGTTCCTGACCTTTCGTTGGCCGCTACATTGCGAAATGAGGGGGGTTTCCCCCCCCCCCTCTGCGCCCATACTCCCGTAGCAGTGGGGGCTGAAGGTTGAAGACGGATTCTAGTATGTATTCGTGCTGGTGCGGCTTGGGTGGTACTCGGCCGCCGGAATCATGCAGATCTAGGGTTTCTATAGACCTTCCTCAGCGCTCATCTTATTCCCTACCTTTATGTTGTCTTATCACAATGATTTCTAACATTATATGTTACTTTATTCCTCTTATTCTATTTTATTTAGTCTATCTACATAGTACTTGCTTGTTTCTTTACATGCCAACTTATGTTCATGTTCATTTTGTTTTTTCTTTTGTTCATAGAAACAAACATGAGAACTAGACACCGCAAATAATGTCTAACCATAAATGTAGAAGAATCCATGAAAAGGTGTGTTTTTCTACCCGTGTTCCATATCCAATAGTTTTTCATTTACTCTGTCTATATTTGTTGAACTGATTTGCAACTCAGTTATTTTTCCTACTTGGATACTCCATATCTTCCTGTACATTAACTTGTCTTCGTGTCAATTATATTTTATGTTTTTCTATCTTGAAATAAATAGATTTGTGCTCCATATTTTCTTTTCATGTATTCCTACGTAACAATTTTCTTTCATGTCGATTGTATTCTTTGTACTTTGAGGCACACAGTTCTTACCTCCCTTTCTTTTTTTTCTTCTATAATTAGTCGTTCTCCCTTTGTTTCTTCCCCTCTATTATCCATTTTTTATTCTATACCTAGTCCCATGTCTATGCTCATGGGTTCCCAGGATGGTGGATTGGAAGATTTCATGTCCATCTATATATTTACATCACGAGTCCAACTGACTGTCGATCGTTTTCATAGTTCGTTAATTTTATGGCCGTGGGTTCCTGCGTAGGTTCCATCAAACTCTCATTCCCCGTGTGCACGATATACATATTGCACCTGAAACTTTGTTGATCTACAATTCGACCCCCAACTTGAAGCTTGCGACTTATATTTCCCAGCATATGTTGATAGTTCAAA
>ML826671.1:23101-34474 GCA_009831015.1 Picea engelmannii
AATAAGAGACTTCGACGTAGACTGTGTCTTGGATGAGGAAACACAAGTGAATATCATGCTAGAAATCACTTGGGAAATTTTGGAAAAGCATGTTATGGTACCTTCGTTGGGAAGGAAAGGCTTGTTTAAAGGAAATATGATTAACCTATGTGGAAGAGTTACTAATGTACCTATGATTTCTCATGAAACATCGACCGAAGAAGAATTTGAAGTCATTAATTTTTTTGAGAATAAGGCTACTTTTCCAATTTTGTTAGGAAAGACCTAGATTGAGAAAGATCAGATTCGAAGAAAAGTAGAGGAGAAAATTATAGAAAAGAAAAAACAAAAATTAAGGGACTTCATAGCTAGAAAAATAGAGTGACTAATACATGAACAAGAGGATAATTCGAAGCAACAATGGGCCAGATAATTAGTTGTCGAAGTTGAAAGAACATAAGAAGGCTTAGAGAACCTGTCCAGGAAGGAAAGAAGTGCAGCCACCCTGGAAATAGTAAGAGAAGAGGTATTACCTTTGAACCCTTTTAAATACCCTCAATAATGCAAAGTTACTAGGCTAAGAGAATATAATAATAATAATGGAAAGAGGAATCTAGAGAATGAGATTGCAGGAAAGAAGGAAAGGAATCTCGTTAAGAAGAAAGCCAAGTTAGAAAAACTACAAGAAGTTCTAGTAAAGACTTCGTAGGAGGAAGGCTTGAAGAACTTGAACCTCGTCGTAATAGTAGATCCATGTAGAATGGGACTTCACCACGACGAGTGTATATGATCATTGGAGGCATCCCAACCATTAGAATGATGCTCTGGAACAGTTAGAAACATAGTTATTGCTGAAAGGACCAACTGGTTGCGATAGTGGAACAACACCTGAAAGGGCTTGTCACCAAGCAAGTGATTCAGGATATTTTTGTGAAGGAGGCTATAGAAAAACAACAAGTCGAGGGAGCTCGAGCTGATCTTGAGGCCTTCAAAGTAGCCCTGCCCAAGTTTGAGTGACTCGAGACGAGTCACAGGTGAGTGTTGGCGGCTTGTTAGCTCTTGAACAAGTTTTGAGGAAACATTGGTCATGTTTGACCATTTTGGGGACTTTGATAGGTTGGTCGAAGATGGAGATCCCAAGCAGAGATGAGATCATGGAATCTCACTTATTTTGTGGGATTTTTGGGCTTTTAGGGTTTATGTAATGTGACGCAACCTTACCCCTCGGAGCATGATTGCTCTCATAGGACCTTCCTCTCTCCTTGGCCTGAAGAAATCAAGGGTTCTTTTAATTCCCTATCAGGAATCTTCCTACCCACAGATTCTATCCTTCACGCGATCCCCTCCCTTAACCTCTCAAAGGATCGGAACTCACGACTCCACGAATCCAAAGGTTATACACTGGATTCTTGGATCCTCGAGACCCGAGGGTAGTCAACTCGCTGACTCTTCCTTTGAGGGATTTCGCTACTCACGCCCTCGCTACTCGCGATGCCAACCTTTTGGTTCTCCAACCTCCAATGCCCGAGGTGTCGAAACTCTGTGGCGCACGTGTGACTTGACTCGTCCACACCCGTCACTTTTCTCGGAACTTTTCACGCTATCGTGACCTCACTTTCTTGTGACTCGAAGTACCCAATGGTTGGGTTCTCACCCCATGAGCTTTCGAGTTCCCAAGATCCTCAGATCTCCTCCACCTGTCCTTCTCAGATGGATGGCTTCTGACCTCTCATTCCTTCACTACCTCATGACCTCGCGTCCTTTGGCCCCAATTTCTCGACCCTTACTCTTGAGCTTTCAAGGTGCGAGGTGCCACCTGTACACTCTCCAACTCCTGTGGACCCATGCTATCCTTGGAGTAGTCGAGATCTCGCCTCCTCGCAATCTCGTGAATCTCTTTATCCAAATTAGGACACCTTCCTCATGAGGTCCCGATAGGAAATATCGTGAGAAAATCAACAGCCCTAACTGTCTTGACTCAATGGTGCTTCCCCTTCCTGAGCTTTGAATCCTCTCCATGCCTGCGCAGTAACTATCTTGCACCCCTGGGGAATCCAACGGTTCTCTAAACCTCATGAAACCTCTTTTGAAGATTTTTTCCATCCGTTCTCCCCTTGAGGATTCCGCGAAGTACATAAGTGTCTCTCCACGATACGTGTTTGTTTGTTCGCCAACCTGCGATGCTTCCTCCAAATTCCAATGACATTTCCCTACACTTAGCCTTCAGGGAGTTCAAAGGTCTATTCCTCCCGAGCTTCCTTACGATTCTCAAATCCTTAGAAGGAACTTTTGCACGCACCCCTTGCGTCAAATCTTCAACCTTGTCTAAGCGTTGAAGTCTTTCGACTCTGCGCCCTCCTGCAACAACATTCTTCAAGTACTCTCCTCAGAATCGTAACTCTAAGTTTTTGCTTGGCCTGCGCACTCCTTGCATGGCACTGTGCTTAATCTGCACCTTCGAAGAGATGAGAACAAAAGCTGTCTCTAAGTGAACCTTTCTGTCAACGCACTCCTTGCGGACAAATTCGACTGCACTCCTTGCAGGAATCCTTTGGCTCACTTAGAGAAACAATTGAAACTCATTCACTCTTCCTGTCAGACTTCAATTCAACCATGAAATCCTATGCACAGCATATACAAAGAAAATGCATACAAGAAAACAAAACATTCATGAGAAAAACATCATTACACAGAGAATTAACACATAACCATGAGATTGAATCAAAGCTTTCTTCTATTAATTCAATATCTGTACATGGGTGTTCTTCATACAGTTCTCTGCTTGCTCTCTCTTATTGCTCCTGTTCTGAATGAATAATTTATAATGTTGCAATGATACAATGAGGGTGTCTATATCTGTTTTCCCTCTCGAACTTTAAACTATCAAATCTACAATTAAAATCTACCTACCAGCATTAACTAAAGTAAATGTCGTCTATCTACCTAAGGACAAGAGCTATCTGCTCAAGGTCCATTACAATATACAAGTGCATCATTTCTTAAATGGCTCATTTAAGATTCACGCAACAATCCCAAAGTGTTTTCAAAATGTGTGCTGGCTTATCCAGCTGTCCTCTTGCTTCCGCGCTGGCTCGCTCGATGTACTGGCAATGCTCCTGCATCATACTCCTCATCTTGAAAATTTTCATGGGCTCCTGTCCATGAGCTCCTGCATGGTCTGTCCATGCTTCTGTATTACTGCTTCACTCTCCCAGCTGGCATCTTCCACTGGGTGGTTCTTCCACTTGACCCGATACTCTATGTATTCTTTTCTCCTGGTCTTGTTGCCCACTTTCTTGTCCAGTATGCACTCCATCTGTGTCTTCTCTACAACTGGTAATTGTTTCATCCATTGGATCACTGGTTCCTCAGTTCCAGCCTCTGCTTATCCAGTTTTATATGGGTATAAATAAAAAATATTAAATATCGGAGATATCCCGATGCCATCTAGCAACTCAATCTCATAAGCATTCTCTCCAAATTTCTTCAAGACCTTGCATGGCCCGATTTTCTTCATTTTCAGCTTGTTGTATGTTCCCCTTGGGAACCTTTCCTTCCTCAAGTGTGCCAGAACTAGATCACCAACTTCAAACTGAAGTTGTCTCTGATGTTGATCTTCTCTGTGCTTGTACTCCTTATTTGAATCAATCAATCGTTGCTTCACCCTCCTGTGAAGTTCCTTCATTGCTTCAGCGGACTCTTCTGCACTAGCGCTGTTAGTTGTAGTCTGTTCTGAATCCCTCAGTTCAGAAACTCCTCTCAGCTGCATCCCATACACAACCTGAAACAAACTTTTCCCTGTGCTCCTATTCACTGAATCGTTGTATGCAAACTTTGCTTGTGGCAATATGTTATCCCAACTGTTGTGGTGCTCTGTCACCAAGCTTCTCGCTAAGTCTCCCAGAATTTTGTTCACCACCTTTGTTTGCCCATCCGTCTGAGGATGGTAAGCTAAACTAAATGCCAAATTAGTTCCCATCTTCTTCCATAGCATCCTCCAAAAATTCCTTATGAATTTAGTGTCCCTGTCTGAAACTATGCTTTTCGGTAATCCATGGAGTCTAGCGATCTCATTGAAAAACAAATTTGTGATGTGAGTCGCATAGCTGGTCTTCTGGCATGGGATAAAATGTGCCATCTTTGAAAACCTGTCCACCACCACAAATATGGAATCAACCCCTCTCGGCATCCTTGGCAAACCCAATACAAAATCCATGCTAATTGCCTCCTAGGGTCTCTTTGGTATGGGCAATGGCTGATAAAAACCTACATTCTATTTTCTCCCCTTCGAATGCTGACAAATTTGACACCTGTCAACAAACCTCTTGACATCTTCTCGCATGCCTGGCCAAAAATAGGATTCTCTCATCTTTGCGAACATCTTATCATGGCCAAAATGTCCTACCAATCCACCACTGTGCTTCTCCTTCAACAAGTTCTCCCTCATGGAGCAATTCGGAATACACAGTTGATTGCCTTGGAACAACAATCCTTCCTGGATCATATAATCTATCCAAGGACTTATGTCTCTGAGAACTGGATTCTCAGCTGCTTCATACGCTTCTCTGAAATCTGCATCTCCTGCATATATGTCCCTCAGATTTTCAAAACCCAATGTTTTGACTTGGAATTCCCGCAGTAACAAACATTTCCTGCTCAAAGCATCAACTACTTTGTTAGCAGTACTTGAAATATTCTTAATCACAAATGTGAAATTCTGCATATACTCTACCCATTTAGCATGTTTCTGATTCAACTTTTCCTGTTGACTCACAAACTGTAATGCATGATTATCATTGTACAATACAAATTCTTTTGGGATCAAGTAATGCCTCCACTTCTTCAACGCCTGTATGATGGCATAAAATTCCTTATCATACGTGGAGTATTTCATCTTTACTTCATCCAACTTCTCACTAAAATATGCAACTGGTCTATCCTCTTGGCTCAAGACTGCTCCTATGGCAAAGCCACTTGCATCACATTTTAGCTTAAATGTCTTCATGACATCCAGCAACACCAACACAGGTTGCTCTGTGATCTTCCACTTCAACAGATTGAAGCTTTTCTCAGCCTCCACTGTCTAATGAAAAGACTTATGTTGCTTCTTCACTGTGTCCATCATCGCTGCGCTAATTCCACTGAAATTCCTGATGAAATTTCGGTAGAAACTAGCTAAACCATGGAAACTTCTCACCTCGAAAGCATTTTTCTTTGATGGCCAATTCTTGATCACTTCTACCTTACTTGGATCCATCTTCAACTCATTCGCTGAAATAACAAAACCCAAATAAATGAGCTCTGTCTTCATGAATGAAGATTTCTTCATATTTATCAACAACTTCTCCTGCTGTAGCTTCCTCATCACAATGGCCAAATGCTTCAGATGTTCAGCCTTTGATTTACTGTAAATCAGTATATCATCTAAATATGTGACGACAAACTTTCTGATGAATTCCTTCAGGACTTCATTCATCAGCCCCATGAATGTACTCGGTGCATTCGTCAAGCCAAACGACATGACTAGCCATTCATACAAACCCTTGTTTGTCTTGAATACTGTCTTCCACTCATCGCCTTCCCTCACGCGAATCTGGTGATATCCTCTTTTCAAATCTATTTTTGAAAAATAATTTGCCCTGCTCAGGCAATCCATCA
Organism: Picea engelmannii; assembly: GCA_009831015.1. Taxonomy (NCBI): domain Eukaryota; kingdom Viridiplantae; phylum Streptophyta; class Pinopsida; order Pinales; family Pinaceae; genus Picea; species Picea engelmannii. Next base: position 28,739 of record ML826671.1, read on the forward strand.
GATCATCCATTCTCGGTAGTGGAAACCTGTACCTGATGGTAATTTTGTTGATCGCTCTTGAATCGGTGCACATTCTCCAACCTCCATCCTTATTTGGACTAAGCACTGTCGGAATGGCACACAGACTCATGCTTTCTCTGACCAAACCTTTGTCCAACAACTCTTGGACCTGCTTCTTGACCTCCTCATTTTCCTCTGGTGTCAATCTGTAAGCAGCTTTGTTCAGAAAACTAGATCCTGGTATGATTCAATGTGATGACTCACACTTCTCATCGATGACAACGAATGAGGTAATTCGTCCACTATGATGTCAGTGAACTCTTCCAGCAGTTCATGAATCTCATCTGGTAAATCATCCACTCTTGTGCTAGTCAGAACAATCCTTGGCTTCCTGACCACAAAGAATTGTGGATCTTCCTTCTTCTCCATCTCTGTAAGAAGCTCCTTCCCACTCATGAAACGTATTGTGTTGCTTAATTCCGGCTTCACCTCCTTATCCTTTATCGGAAGCAACCTGTGTGTCCTCCCATCCTTCTCCAAAGTATATGTGTTCATTCTCCCATCATGAACCACATTCCTGTCATATTGCCATGGTCTACCCAGCAATAAATGACATACATCCATGGGAATGACATCACATAAGACCTTATCATTATATCCCCCTATCCTGAATTCAACTAAACATTGTTTAGTGACACTCACCTGATGCCCCTTCTGTAACCATGAAACTTTGTATGGACTCGGGTGATCAGTTGTCTCCAGCTCTAATTTCTCCACCATCTCGGTCGAAATGAGATTGTCTGTGCTACCACTGTCAACAATAACCTTGCATACCCAGTCCTTGGTTTTGCAACCTGTCCTGAACAATCTGGTCCTTTGAGATGAGTCCTCCACCTCCTTCCCAGGTGTTAAGAGAACTTTCTGCATCATCAGCGACCTTCCACCTTCTGTGTCTTCATTCTCAACATCATGCCTCTGCGCTTTAGTGATGTGAGCTTCTCCACTATCCTTCTTTTTCTCTGGACACTCAAATGACCTGTGCCCATTCTTTCCACATGTAAAGCATGTGATAAATCCACCTCAGCCTCTTCCTCTACCTATGGTACGAGGAAAAGTATTGCCATCAACATATCCTCCACTTTGCTCTGTATGCTGTCCTCGCTGTGAGGTTCCACCTCTCTCAATCTTACCCTGAGGTTTCTTCCATTCCTCCTTGGGATTCTCGAATTTCTCCTAGGTTATGGTCTTTCCTCTGGGATTACTTCTACCTCACCCTCGCTGACCTTGCTTACGGCTCAGCTTCTCTTCGAATTTCAGAGCCATATGAAAAGCATATTCCACCGTCCTGATGGTAACCATGCTTAATTCATCCTGAATGTCGTATCTCAGACCATTCAGATATCTGGAAACCTTCTCATCATCACTCTCCTGATGACCTGCTCTGATGTTCAGTCGATAGAATTCCTCGATGTATTCTTTCACTGTCATCAGCTTCTGTCTCAGGTTCTGCATCCTCCTAAACAAAGTAATTTGATAATCCCTTGGGATGAATTTCTCTTTCATCTTCATAATCATTCTATCCCATCTTTTAATCTTCTGTTTGTCTTTGGAACATCTATCTTCTTGAAGCTCATCCCACCATAATGCTGCATGTCCCTTCAATCGGGTGACAGCATGCCTAACCTTTTTATCCTCTTCGATATCCTCATAATCGAAGTAGGTGTCAAGAGCTCTAATCCAATCCAGAAGCTCTTCTGCATCCAGACTTCCTTCATAGACTGGAATTTCCATCTTCGCCTTCGCTCCCATTCCGGCAATAGCTTTTATCAACCACTCAATTGAGGCATCCTCGGCTGTAAATTCCTATTGTTGTTCAGCTTCAACTTTGCCTTCAGAGTCGCTCAGATCTCCAGCATTGGTTGTGCGTCTCTGCGCTATTTCCATCTCTTCTAGTCTTGCTTGAAGATATCTCATTTTCCTTTCCAGCTCTAGATTTCCTACTGACCTACCTCTTATTATCACCTCCCTGTCTTCTGGGTTGGGTGACTGTCTTTCTCTTCTAGGTGGCATGATGAATTCCCTCTTCTTTACTTCAAAAAGAAAAGAACCTCCAGCTCTAATACCACTCTGATGCAACCTTACCCCTCGAAGCATGATTTCTCTCACAGGACCTTCCTCTCTCCTCAGCCCGAAGAACTCAAGCGTTATTTTAATTCCCTATCAGGAATCTTCCTACCCAAATATTCTCTCCTTCAAGCGATTCCCTCCCTTAACCTCTCGGAGGATTGGAACTCGTGACTCCACGAATCCAAAGGTTATACGCTGGATTCTTGGATCCTTGAGACCTGAGGGTAGTCAACTCGCTGACTCTTCCTTTGAGGGATTTATCTACTCGTGATGCCAACCTTTTGGTTCTCCAACCTCCGATGCTCGAGGTGTCGAAACTTTGTGGTGCACGTGTGACTTGACTCATCCACACCTGTCACTTCTCTCGAAACTTTTTGTGCTATCGCGACCTCGCTTCCTCGTGACTCGAAGTACCCAATGGTTGGGTTCTCACCCCGCGAGCTTCCGAGTTCCCGAGATCCTCAGATCTCCTCCACCTGTCCTTCTCAGATGGATGGCTCCTGACCTCTCATCCCTTCACTGCCTCGTGACCTCACGTCCTTTGGCCCCAATTTCTCGACCCTTACTCTTACGAGCTCCCAAGGTGTGAGGTGCCACCTGTCCACTCACCAACTCCTGTGGACCCACGCTATCCTCGGAGTAGTCGAGATCTCACCTCCTCGCAATCTCATGACTCTCCTTATCCAAATTAGGAAACCTTCCTCACGAGTTCTCGATAGGCAATCTTGTGAGAAAATCAACGGCCCTAACCGACTTGGATCAATGATGCTGCCCCTTCCTGAGCTTTGAATCCTCTCCATGCCTACGCAGTGACTATATTACACCTCTGTGGAATACAACGGTTCTCGGAACCTCGTGAAACCTCTTCTGAAGATTTCGTTCGTCCGTTCTCCCCTCGAGGATTCCGTGAAGTACAGAAGTGTCTCTCTGCGATACGTGTTTGTTCACTCGCAAACCTGTGACGCTTCCTTCGACTTCCAACGACACTTCCCTGCACTTAGCCTTCAGGGAGTTCAAAGGTCTATTCCTCCTGAGCTTCCTTACGATTCTCAAATCCTTAGAAGGAACTTTTGCACATACCCCTTGCGCCAAATCTTCAACCTTGTCTAAGTGTTGAAGTCTTTCGACTCTGGGCCCTCCTGCAGTAGCAGTCTTCCAGTACCTTCCTCAGAATCGCAACTCTGAGTTTTTTCTTGGCTTGCACACTCTTTGCATGGCACTGTGCTTAATCTGCACCTTCGAAGAGATGAGAACAAAAGCTATCTCTAAGTGAACCTTTTTGTCAATGCACTTCTTGCAGACAAATTCGACTGCACTCCTTGCAGGAATCCTCTGGCTCACTTAGAGAAACAATTGAAACTCATTCACTCTTCCTCTCAGACTTCAATTCAACCATGAAATCCTATGCACAACATATACAAATCAAATGCATACAAGAAAACAAAACATTCATGAGCAAAACATCATTACAAAGAGAATAAACACATAACCATGAGATTGAATCAAAGATTTCTTCTATTAATTCAATATCTGTACATAGGTGTTCTTCATACAGTTCTCTGCTTTCTCTCTCTTCTTGCTCCTGTTCTGAATGAATAATTGATAATGTTGGAATGATACAATGAGGGTGTCTATATCCCTTTTCCCTCTCGAACTCTAAACTATCAAATCTACAATTAAAATCTACCTACCAGCATTAACTAAAGTAAATGTCATCTATCTACCTAAGGACGATAGCTATCCACTCAAGGTCCATTACAATATACAAGTGCGCCATTTCTTAAATGGCTCATTTAAGATTCATGCAACAATCCCAAAGTGTTTTCAAAATCTGTGCTGGCTTATCCAACTGTCCTCTTGCTTCCGTGCTGGCTCGCTTAATGTGTTATCGATGTTCCTGCATCATAATGTGTATGGGATGTCTGCCCATGGGTTTACCCATGCTTAGGCCTTTCTGTAATGTATAAATAAGTAGATATGACTTAGAGAGAAGTCTGTCTAAGTTGGCTTCATGTAAGAATATGTAAAAGTTCTAGCTAAGTGTTGTATTGAGTTCTTTTGTCTTAGTGCAAGTAATTGTAAGAGGCTTTGTGCTAATAAGTATTTGTCTTTGTTCCTTGAACTGAATTTGGGAAGGATTATCTGGCGATCTATGCGTAGATATCCTGTCCTCTGCAACATTGCACTCTGTGGATTTGTGTAGAGGAGCTAAAGAATGTAGAAAGATTGAAGATTAATAAAGAAGAGAATAATAAGTTGGTGGACATAGCCCCACACTGGGGTGAACCATGTACATCCTATGTTCTGATGTGCTTTGTGTGATGTTGTTCATGTTGTTCATGTTGTTTATGTGTTTATTTTCTTAGTGCATTGATGTTAATGTATGATAGCTAGATCTATGGATGCTTAGTTCTTTATGTATGATAAATGGTAGATCTGAGATAATGCTATGTGATAAGAGGTTTTAAGGACTTAATATTGATTGCGGGGGTGATTTTAAGAACACCCCCAAATTTATATGTATAATAAATGGGTGAATCCCCATGATACATAGGAAAAATTGAAGGCTATTTTATCAATAATATAATATGTATATATAATTTTTTGGCTAATCTTTTAGTCATTTATATAATCTTGTAAAATCTTATTGAATCTTTCAATGGATTATAAAATCTTGTAAAATCTTGGTGAATCTTTGATTGAATTATAAAGTCTTGTAAAATCCTGGCGAATCGTTTACTAAAATACAAAACATTATGAAATCTTGGTGATTTTTTTGATAAACTATAAAAGAATATATAATAATAAGAAAATATATTCATTAAATTGTAATATACTCATTTTACATGTTTTTGAAAGAAACATATTTTGTCCCTCCAAATAATGTTGCAAGCATAAGGGGTTGTGTTTGTCAGTGTTCTTATTGTGCTTGTTAGGGTTCACCTATTCACTTCTAAAAAAAATTAATTTTCCAATGGGGTGGTAGGTTAAGTGACCACTAGAATTATGATTCCCTCAAGGAATGTGCTTAGAATTGCCACTGAGGGGTTCCCCAAATTTCATTAAAAGGATTTCTATGAGACAAAAATTGACAGCATTCTGTGAAAAGACTTTGTATACCCCACCAAAGACATCTAGTCTCTAGAGTTTTGTATACCCGACCAATGACATCTAGATCTTTGTATGCCCCACACCAATGACACTAGAGGTTTGTATATCACACCAATGATATGTAGGGCTTCCCTTGGTGTAAAATATTTTCAATTCCATGCTCCCCTTCTATAGGATATTTAAATAAAAATAACTTAATTAAGAGAAATGATTCATGATATGTCTACCTAGTTGTCCAACCAAAGAAAAAATTAAAAATACATTGTTAGAACATATGAATCTATATGTCATCTAATTAGCATGCAAACAATAAGAAAAAAAATATATACAAAACAAATCATAGCCTATCAAATTGCTAAACAACAAGTAGAGAATGTCAAAATGATAAACATATGTACATGATGTTAAAAACATGCATATGAGCAACTAACAACAAGAAACATTAATATTTAAACAAATTTTAGAAACAACAACATCTAGGAACAAAATTATTAATAT
>ML826672.1:10199-21972 GCA_009831015.1 Picea engelmannii
TCATGAATCAAGCATGAAAACACAAAGTAAAAAAATAAAATCAAACATCTCTTATAATCCAATAATCACCCCCACTTAGTAATATTTACAGGATGAGGTGAAGGCAGCTACAGGAAATGTTGTTTGTCGTTCAAAATAGCAAAAACATGTAGGAATGCCAACAATGGTGACTTACTGGGAGAAGCAGTTATCTTTGCATCACCAATGAGTTCATGTTAGGACTGATTAGAATGATTAAAGATTAAAGAATAGTTGAAAGGAAATAAAGCATCCCAATCAAATTCCAAAACATCACACAGTCCGACTTCATATGTATTTATGTTCAAATGAAATCCGGTGACATGTTTTAATTATGAGAGAAACGATATTCAAGCCAATGAATTTGATACTATTGACAGGGCCACTACTACCAGTAGGCGTCCATAGCCTCGGAAGGGATGCCAATTAATCCACTTTGAGGCCTCTACCCTATCCAATAATTGTCAATTCAAATGAAGGGCACTTACGATTAATATCAAAATTTATACCTAATAATTTTCTTGAACCCAACATTGCTTCGTTGCCAGCAGGCCTGTTCAGTACCCCGACAAAGTTGTCTTGGCATAATTCATGCATTTACCCGCTACTAGCAGACCTGTTCAGTATCTCGACTGGATTACAGACACTTCCCACAACTCTCTAGAAATTATTTACAATTTGACATAAATTTAATGATCTTTAGAAGAGAGGGGTGATGCTGAAAATTTCAGTTTTGAGAAAACTTGATATTTTCCAACCTCAACTTTTCACTTGATAACCTTCATTATGATATGAAAATAGTTCTGATAATAATTAATTTTAGAGGACATGAAGGCATACTTGAGTTGTTTTATTTAAAAATAGGGACAACGTAAAGAGATTTAATGATGATTGTCTATGCTCATGATCATAAAGTGAAACCAGGAAACCTACTTCGAACATAAAGTTTCTTTAGCTAGCCTTCATTTTAACAATTTACAGCACTGATGACCTTGATTGTTTCTTTATGATGAGACATTCTAGTTTCCTTTCATGAACTAATGGTGACACATACATAAATTTATTCAGAAAACAGTGAAAACAAGCAAAATGAAAAGAACCAAAATAAAAAACAACAAGAAAATTTATAAAGAAAAATATGTACAGAGGTAAATCCAGAAACATCACGCGAAATATTTTTTTGAGATCTTAAAAGAAAATAGAAAAAACCTTGTTAATATGAGTGCAGTCCTACTCATGACACCTTGGGTCATGGTTGAGTCGATAGTTCAAATTTTTACTTATCTCCTTACTTTCCATTTAAAATTTTCATAATAACACTGCGGTTTTGAAAATAAATATTCAACGAAAAGAAAAGAGAAAAGGATCAAGCGGACTTCCCTGACAATAGTCATATTATGGTTATCTTGATGTACCCACTTGTGTTCTTTAACTGCATTATTACAAAGATAAACAATGAGAAATAAAGTTAAAAGAAAACATGCTCCTAAACTTACTCTAACTACTAAACAAATCAAAATACTATGTAAAGTCATGCTTCCAATGTAGCCATTGGAGTAACTCCAATCCTGCAATGGAAACAAAATCAAATATTACTAACAAGAATGGTAGTATATCAAAAAATGACATAAATATATCATACTTACCTTTATAATCATCATTTAAAAACAAAGCAAGCATGATCTTACCATTCCCTTGGACATTCCTTTTTTATGAATCCTCCAACCATTTTGCAATTTTGTCATAATATGGGTTACAAAAATACAAAAAAATGAGATTGTGAAGTTTGTGAGAGTTATGGGGACCTGAGATAACCCTCATCCTAGACCGAAGTGCCCCATCCTCTTGACAATTTTCCTTTCGTTCCATATTTTCTCCATTTGAAGGATAAAAAATGAGTCGGTAAAAGTTACCTCCTTGATCTCTAAATAAAGTGAAGATAATCTTACCATTCCCTAGAAACTTTTCTAGATATGAATACTCCAACCAATATGCAATCCTATCATAATGCATGTGATTATTAACATGGGACTATTTGAAAGAATTCACATCAGACAAATATTCTTGATGAGAATAAAGTATTAGACTATCAAGGAAAGAATCTTGTAAAAAGGTCGGATCAAGATGGCGAGAACTTATTGTGATTCTCGATCGGAAAATACATGTTTCATTCTCTTGAAAATTTCCATTGAGATTAGATATTTCAAGGTTAACTATTTGAGGTCAACTGAATGGAACAACCAACATTTTTGAATAATTATCGTTGGTGGTAGTATTTGGCCAATTATACTTTTCAACCTCAAATATTTGATCATGGAAAAATTTAGATCCTTCTCGAAACACAAATTGAGATGAATCAATGGAAGATGCATTTTGGGAATCTTTCAAATCATTTCTTGATTTACCCACAGATAATTGATGAGAATAAAAATTAATATGTTCATGGGAAGAATTATTTCCCTCTTTATCTTTTATTCGATAATCTCTATTAATTTGTACCTGATTATATAATGCACAATTCATTCCAAAGTGATAGGGAACATCCAATTTCATAACATTAGGATAAAAAATATCAGGGTACAAGGAATAATATGTAGAAGAATTAAGGAGACAAAATGCATCCCTTGAAATGATAGGTATATGCGTTTCGAAATATTGTTTTGTTCCCTCTCCTTGTATAAACAGATCAACCTCTTTTGTATTCTCTTTTAAAGAGTAGGAGAAACTTTTTAAGAGACAACTTGGTTCATTGTGCAAAGGAAAATTTGAGAGCAAATCACTAGAGATAGAAGATTGCCTAATGATTTTGTGTCCCACTGATTGATCATGGATCTGTTCAACTAAATTAGGGGAATATTGATTGTCCACATGATTATCAACTTCACATTTGACCTCTTTTACTTTAGAAACAATGATAAAATCTATGAGAGTGTGACAACTATCGTCTTTTAAGGTCAAGGTTCCTTCTTCGAAAGGAGGAGACATCATTGACAAAGAATGATTAGAGGTGACAATTGCATTTTGTAAAATATGATGTTGCTCATGATTTGCCAAAATGAAAGAAGTTGACAAAAATTGTGGTGCTTCAAAATCTTCAAGATCAACATCAAAATTTGAACCATCTTGAGATTGAGTGTTAGTTCTCAATTCAGATTGGTTAACCATTAATTGATCTTKCTTGTCTGAGAGAGAAAYGAGATATTCAAACCACTCATTAATAAKCGGAATTTCTTTCAAAGGGAATCTAGTACAAACATGAATGAACCTAATTGCAAAATCATTTAATGATTCACCATTTTTTTTTCATAAGCAAATTAATTCTTCACTTAATTCATMATAATCATAGTTGGTCAAATCTGATAAAAACTCAAATACAAACTCAGACAAAGAATGAATAGAATTATCCCAAAAAGATTCAAACCAAATTTTAACCCGACCTCGGAAAGTGAGAGTGAACAATCTRCATGTAACATTAGGATCGGTGATCTTATGTCTTAAACATTTATAAAAAAAATTAKAAATATGGTCTACTGCAGMTGTGTTCCCTTCATCACCAAAGGTGAGTTCTGAAAAGARATCAACTTTCTTGTTGGAAATAACTAGTAGTGAGACATTMAAAGCATGTTACAACATAGTGATTTGGGCAGGAGCCATTAAGAATTTGAAGAAATTGACTCCAAATAGTTAGCTTKTCATCTAAATTGCCTTGTAGTGCATTATAAGATGACACAGAAGARGGATTTATAAATMTGGAATTATGAAAGGCTGAGGGATGAAACATTTAATCATTAAATCAACCTCATCCCTCCTTCTAGCACCATTTGTTGACAGGCGAAATTGTTTGACCATCAACTGGAAGAACGAGTCCAGTCCGGGGTGGTCTAAGTAACCCAAGCCATTTGGTGTAACTCGTTCTAACGGGTTTAATGGCTCCATTAGCCAATCTAAAATCCTAAAAAGAAAACAAAAAAAGAAAGGAATAGCTATCTAATGCTAAAAAACTATAATATACATATATACACACTCTGATATAATTGTTTTAAATGTGTTTAAGAAGAACAAGAAAACATAAAGGTCCCATTTATGAACAACATTTACAGGTTGTAAGTTTTACTAGAAACTCGCGAAATCAATGTAAAGATAATTTCTTTTGAGAAGAAGATAAAGAAAGCACATTCAAATATTTTTTGTTTTCTCTCTATAAATCTAACAAATCATGAATTAACTAGGCTATAAAACACAGATGTACAGCTGGTCAAAGTTGATCTAAACTTTCTGGTTTCATTAATGCATAAATGACAGAAATTAGAACCACAAAGAAGCTAACCTGATGTTAGTTCGTGAAATTTATCCAGGATTCTGTGTGAATAAATAGCATCCAGCTACCATGCCTATGGGATAAATCTGCAATAGACTTGTAGTGCAAATGTTCTGAATAAATTCATAACTTGTACTGGTAACCGAAGTTTAATAACATAATAGGTAACCCAAATTAATCCTGTGATCTTATTATCACAAATGCTTACAATCAGATAAACCTGAGTGTAACACATTCATTTCATTATCCATTTAAAAATCAAAGAGAAATCCTAATATTCAAATCAAGGAAATGATCACAATCTCAATATCTGGAACAACAATTCATGAGCAATATTGTAAAATAGATATCCTGAAGCATAACATATCAAGATTCTAAAGCTACATGACATATTAATATATCATTATTAAATAAATCAAAACATTAATGAAACAACATTTGCAATGGACTAAAGCTGAAAGATGCACGATGTTCCATAAGTCTTGAAAATCATTCATTCATAATTGGTTATAGGCCAAGATGACTTTCATTTACAAAATAGAGAGTATTTAAAGAGTTTTTTTGAAATATAAACTTCCTATCACTTAATATAGGATCAGATCTTATAAGATCAAAACATTACAAATATAGAGGGCCTAGAGCCACTCATGATCAAACTATATCTTCAAAAATTTATGAAATTTTTTCCTATTTACAAAATAAACAAAAGGAGATACTAATCAACTAGATAGAACATGTTCCATCCCATAAGATCAAAATCAAATATACCATGTCCTAAAAAATGAAATAGGAACAAGTTAGATATTTTATTAACAAATAATTTCTAAATTTTATATGAAAATGACTTGGCTACAGAATCTCTCGATTTTGTAGCCAGTCTGATATTGGTAAAATAAATCTAAGTTTAATCGATTTGATTTAAAAAATAACATGACTGTAATAAGAGGGAAAAAACCGTTTTACCATTTAAACAAAACATGCATCAAGATATCTCAGAATTTCTTATGGCCTTTACACTGTCTGCATTCTTTATCACAATGTTGTCAGTCTTTTTAATACGCTTGGCTTATCTCTATTCATTCACTTTGAGATCACAATTTTATTTTATGATTAATTCATTGTGGTCAATGAGAGATTTAATTATTGCTTGTAGAATAGGGATGTCTTTATAGTACCGTTCAATCCAATGCAAGCATACCTCACAATGCACAGAAGGAGAGATCTGTTGATGGAGCATATAGTTGGGTGTAAGGACATCAAAACTACCTATTGTTGGCCCTTGACCGAGCTTAATACCAGTAAAACCCTTTCTATTCTCGAGACACGATGGGAGATTGTTAACATAGTCGTATGGTTGATTAGGATCTGACTTATGACAATTAGGATCTTCTTCTATGAGAAAATCCTCAATTTCTATATCTAAATCCTCATTGATATCGATCGTATTGATCAAGCTCAAATGAGGCTTAAATCGATTACACAAAATTCTCAAAATGAGCCGACTAGCCCTTTTATTTCGGAAACCTAACACTGCTTACTTCTGTTTTGATTGTTTGCGAGGGCCTTTACTGTCTGATTTTATAGTAGGGTTAGGGCCGACAATTAATTCATCCATAGGGGTTTCTTTAAACTTAGAACCAACATCATGTTGCCCATATAAAAAACGATCGGGTATTACCTCGTCACGAGGATTTTCCTCCAAAAAGTCTGGCTTGCCACTTGAGAAATCAAAACATTTTTCTATCATAAGATTATCCAACATAGGGGTTTCTATAGGAATTTCTATAAAAAAACTGTTTCAGGCTAAGAACCTATCCCAGTCATCACCCACAACTATCAAATCATGAACCAATAACATTTTAATTAGGCCATGGTGAAAGAGGCTAGAGTCGAGGCTCTGCTTCTTGTATCTTTTTGACATCTTGTCCAGACTTCTTAGTAAATAAAATGGAACATTCAGATGGAAACCTATAAAGTGCATAAGAAACTAGACATGATAAAGAAAAACTAGGCCATAACAACCTTCACAGGTTATAAACTTCTTAAGAAATGATAATAGACCATGCCATCTAACCTCAAGCAGAGAAACAAGAATACCTTTCTCATAGCAATCAACCTTTCTAGAGGTCATGAAAATACTCTAGGGAACTTCGTTGATTTTCGAGTTCTTAAACCACTTTTGACCGGAGGATGGGAGACTTGTGGCTTTGCTAATAAACCCTTCACTCACCTCCAACTGAATGTCTCCAACTTTTTCCCTATACCCATCAAAGGTTTGGGTGAATTCCTTAGTTGCGCGAAGGTTATACCCGTCAAACCTCCTAATGAAAGTATCCCAGCCTTGGGATTTCAAATCCTCGACCACATCATCATGAGACAACAATGCTTGAGAGCCATTCAGTTCTATTCGGACAATAGGAGCTATTAAGAAAATGACCAGGCTGTAACAGGGGCAATTCAAGTTAGCTATGAGTTTATATGGAAAGAGCAGGAGAAACAAAACTGAGCGAATAGAATGGGAAGAAACCAAACAAGGACCATGCACAATCATAGTATAAACATCAGGTTTTTCGGTCATGAAGTTCAAGTGCTCATGTTAATGAAATCTTTGAGTACAGAGCATAACTCAAAACCTTAACTCGTAATGAAAATCCTTTCAATTCATTCTACCAACCAAAGGTAAAGTACAAGACATGATGTTTTCACATTAATTCCCATGTCATGCAATGACTATGGTCAATTTGCAAAGGGTTCAAATAGATATGTTTACAAATCAGAATACAAATCAACTCTTGGTATTATATTGACATTCAAACAAACTCAAAAAGGAAAAATCATTCAAGTATTAAATAAGATATAAGTGCATTGAACCTTTAAACCCCATGTTTTGAATAGGGATATAATACGAAATTAAGTTTCCATGCTTGATTCATGCTTTCAGTCATGAATCAAGCATGAAAACGCAAAGAAAACAAATAATAATCAAGCATCTCTTATAATCCAATAATCACCCCCAAATAGTAATATTTACAGGATGAGGTGAAAGCAGCTACAAGAAGTGTCATTTGTCGTTCAAAATAGAAAAAACATGTAGGACTTCCAAGAAAACCCAAAATATTTCCTTGGGATGACTGAAAAGATGGGGTGTACCTCTAAAGGTCTCCCATTCATACTTGGAGCAAGTTATGAAATACCTTTCTATGGTTCTATAAATATATGGCCATTGTATGCAACAAAATATGAAGTTCATTGCATTGTTATACTGCTCAAACATTCTGGGAGAAACAATTTGTTCTCTTAAGAATAGCTTGGGAAAGTATAGCATAGGGAAAGTTTTCCACCTCTTGGAAATATTTTCCAATGAGTTCTTCACCATTTTCAAGAAAAAATAGGAAAGTAATATCTCTACTTTGAGGGATTCAAAATCCCTTAGTAGCAAGAATAGGTGATTCATAAATCCCATATTTCTCCTCTTGGTGTTCTCAATTTCAAAGACGATTCTCTATTGGGTAGCCACACTTTGTGTTCAATTTCATGCATCCTTTGTTAATGCTTTCTTAGTTTAGTTTCCATTGTTTGTTATTCCTATATTTCTTTATTTCTTTATTTATATCTTGTGGGTTCACTAACCTACTAACCATTGTTTTGTTATGCTTTGTTGGCTTACCGAGGCAATCAAAGGGGTCTCATTTTTCTCACCCTCGTGATAAAAATCTGCAAACAGATTGGAAACCATATTGGTTATTTGAATCCAAATTCCACCTCAATTAGGTTATTAGAGTTGTTATTCTCACTTTCTAGTGATTGCAGTGTCCAAAACCAACCTAAACTACCCTTCAGATACTACAATTCATTCATGTGTTGATTGAATTCATATTTGGATGATGAAATTGACGAGGGATTTTGGTTACCCCATAAATCACATTGTGTCCAGTTACCCCATAAATCATGTGATTACAAGCCACATAGCCTAATTAGAATGAACCACCAAGATAGTTTCATTACTTCTTGTCGCAAGGCCCCCTTAGCCTTGGTCATTTTTATCTACCCCCATGAGAGAAACATAGCCCTCTTTAGGGAGTACCTTTTTGGGAACCCATAGTTCCCTGACCTCATTCAAGGAGTTCCTTTTTTAGGAACCCATTGTTCCTTTGCCTCCCTTAGGGAGTGCCTTGTTTGTGAATCCATTCTTCCCTGGCCTCCTTCAAGGAGTTCCTTTTTCAAGAACTTATTGTTTTTTGGATTCCCTTAAGGAGTGCCTTGTTTGGGATCCCATAGTTCCCTAGCCTCCATCAGGGAGTTTTTTATTTGGGAACCCATGGTTCCTTGGCATCCTTCAAGGATTACCTTTTTCAGGAACCCATCATTCCTTTTCCTACCTTAGGGAGGGCCTTGTTCAAAAATCCATGGTTCCCTGGCCTCCTTCAAAGAGTTCCTTTTCCAAAACTCATTATTACATGGCCTCCTTCAAGGAGTTCCCTTTTTAGGAACCCAACGTTCCTTAGCTTCCCTTAAGGAGGTCCTTGCTTAGGAAACCTTGGGTCCCTGGCCTCCTTCAGGGAGTTCCTTTTCTTGGAACTCATTATTTTGTAGCCTCCTTCAAGGAGTGAAGTTTTCATGAGCTCACTATTCCATGGCCTCTCTTATGGAGTACCTTTTTATAGGAACTCATCATTCCCTACCCTCCTTCAGACAATGCCTTTTTCAAGAACCCATCGCTCCTTGGCCTCCCTTAGGGAGTGACTTATTCATGAATCCATCGTTCCCTTTCCTCCTTCAGGGAGCTCCTTTTTTAGGAACCTATTTTTCCATGGCTTCCCTTAAGGAGTTCCTTTTTTGGAAACCGATGGTTCCCTTGCCTCATTCAAGGAGTTCCTTTTTCAATAACCCATCGTTCCTTGGCCTCCCTTAGGCAGGGCCTTTCTCGGGAACCCATGGTTCCCTAGAGTCCTTCGAGGAGTGCCTTTTCCAAACCAAAAAGAAACCATGAACTCTCAACTACATTATTCCTAGAGGACGAATAATTCTTTGAGGCTACTACTTCATTCAATGGTCTTAGTGATAACCTCCAACTAGGTTCTCCTATCCACTACTGGAAATGACTTGACAATTCAATTAATTTCCCCTATGATATTATCCCCCTTGATAAGGTCATAAATCCCTCTAAAATAAGATCATCTCTTATCACTTATAGGGATTTAATGGACTCCACTTACATTACGACCAATCATTCCCATATAGGATATGTTTCCACATTTTTTAAAGTCCCAAACCCCCCAACAGATATTACACAAAATAATGGATCTATGACACTGTTTTAGATCCTCTTTTGTGGATGTCCAACCTTAAATTTCCTACTATTATACCTTTTCTCCATAATATTGGGTATTTGGAAACAAACCTTCCCCCAATCCTCATATGATAATACAAGGGCTAGTACCACTTCCCACCTTGGTCTCATAAGACCTAGCTCTCAACACAACACCAGTCAATAATATACACTTTGTAGGGATCCTTATACCACCACATTATTTCCAGTTCCTCCAGACATCATGCGATTATAAGCCACATGGAATAATCAAAATGATCCACCAAGATAGTTTCATTACTTCTTATCGCAAGGATCCCTTGGCCTTGGTCATTTTTTGTTACCCCCATAATGGAAATGTGGTCACCTTCAAGGAGAACCTTTTCAGGAACCCATAGTTCCTTGGCTTCCTTCAAGGAGTTCCTTTTTCAAGAACCCATTGTTCCTTGGCCTCCCTTAGGGAGTACCTTGTTTGAGAACCCATCGTTCATTGGCCTCCTTCAGGGAGTGCATTTTTCAGGAACCTATTCTTTTGTGGCTTCCATTAAGGATTTCCTTGTCTAGGAACCTATCATCATTCAAAAGATCGACTGGAAAAACTCCTTTCAAGATACTCTATGGCCAAGAAGCCATTATTCCACTGCAATTTTGGAATAATTCTGACAAGGTCACAGCTATAGAAAAATTTAATGAAAGAAAAAACATAAATGAATGACTATACAAACTGAACAAGATGGAATAAGAGAGGTTAACATAAATCCATCACCAAGAGGTTCATAAGAAACAACAAAAATTGTGGCATGATTGTCACTTAAATAAAAATGATATAAAATATTGAGACTTAGTCTTACTATATGACAATCATATAAAAGTTAAACACAAAAAATTGGAAACAACATGGTTGGGGCCTTATCTGGTGAAATATATTCGACCGACTGGAGAGGTCCAACTTAGAACGTTAATGGGGAATCCATTTAAGAAACTAATTAATGGTCCTCGTTTAAATAAATATCAAGTATAAAATAAAATAACCCTATTGGAAAAGTATAACAGGGAGTTTCCAACAGGAACCGACTAAAATAACTAATCATACTTATAATAAATAAACTTTGCTTAAAATTAATAAACAAAAAAACAATTAGACAAATCCAAGCATAAAAAACTAAAAAGTTAAAGTATTTAAAGAATAGCCATAACACTAAAGGAAAAGAAACAATAAAATAAAATTGAGAGAGAAAGAATCTCATGGTCAAGCCTAAGAAAAGGTAGTAGAAGATATTCTCAACGTTCTACACTATCTATCAACTTAAGAAAAATACTCATAAGAAAAGAATCAAGTGAAAGAATCATACCGAGAGAAAGCAAGCATGGTTCAAGCAAGCGTAGATCAGGTGAGCGAAGATCATATGAACACAAATCAAAAGAACATGATTAGCTGACAAAAGACGACACCATTCATATTCAGTAAAAATTAGCAAGATGAACAAACATGCAATCCATCGCTGACATCGACTAAGTCAATCCAGTAATAAACATGGCCCAAGAACTCCCATCCATCGTATTACGTATCAACCACATATCAACAGGGAAAACCTCGTTGATCAGGTCCAGAAAAAAACTGACCAAGAAAACATCCATGTCTGCAGATACGAAGCATTTAATTCGAGATAGGTAAAAGTTGACATGAGTATTAATGATGGAAATTACTATTGTATAGGCATTCATGCAACCGCTGAATACACTGATACACACGACATTCAACAAAAATATCTTGCAATTAATGGTCGATGGGACATAAATGAATGCAAACCAAGAAATAATTTAAACATCCACTTGTCAGACAGTTGGCTTAGGTTGATGGATAGTTGGTATGGATTTTTGGTTTTCATTGATGTCAACTATTGGAGAGTGATATTGTATATTGATTTCAACCCTTAGTGATTGATGTCAACCCTTGGAGAAAGTTCGGTAGCGAATTCTGGTAGCACAAAGGTTTGGGTAATGGAACCAAGGTTGTTTCATGTATAATGGTATGAGTTTTAATATATTTGAGGGTAATAATATTCTATATCGATAGTACATGTCATTCCATTTATGGTGGTATGTGGAACGTCACATAACTCCTCACA